>OZ008367.1:37228183-37382687 GCA_963931995.1 Phaonia tiefii
TTATTCCACCATAGTTATGACATATGTATGTACATTACCATAGTTATGAAATTTTTTGAAAATAGCGCCACAGCATGCTAAGGCTCCAATCGTAAGGCATGCATTCATATAGGCAGATTTTGCATATGAGCTGATGCACGCACCTTTCTAACTCATAACCGCGAGCCTTAAACAGCTCAGCCGGTAGTCCATCAGTACCAGCGGCTTTGTTTTTCTGAAGCTGAGAATTTGCAGTTCTAATTTCGATTTGGCTAGGACGGGCCAGTCGACGCCATCGTCCTGTATTTGCTCTTCATCTTAGTATTAGATTTTTAAAACTCAATTGATGTCTTTTAAAATCCAACTGATGTGTTTAAATTTTCAATTGATGTGTTTTAAATTTCATTTGATGTATTTTAAATTTCAATTGATGTATTTTAAATTCCAACTGATGTGTTTCAAATTTCAATTAATGTGTTTTAAATTTCAATTGATGTGTTTTAAATTTAAATCGAAGTTTTTTAAATTTCAATTGATGTATTTTAAATTTGAAATAGAATTTTTAAATTTCAATTGATCTATTTGAAATTTCAAATAGAATATTTACATTTCTATTGATATATTTTAAATTTCAATTGATGTATTTCAAATTTCAAAGAATTTTTAAATTTCAATTAATATTTTGTAAATAGTAAGTACAGGAACAGACCTAATATTACTGTTATGTGCCCAACAAAATAAATACAAAATTGCGAAAAAAAAATCAAAAACAATATGACTCAGTAATATTAAATTTATTGCAAATAGATAGATGATAACACATTTCATACAGGAATAAAATTACTCCTAGATTATTTTGCCTATGAAACATTAAATAATCCAAATTATTCGAGCTTGAGGTTGGGTTTGCTTTTTATTTTCTATTTAGTTTATATTTCATAATGATGCTACCCAATGGTGCTCGAATAATTTGGATTATTGGTAACAAAAGGTCGAACAACAAAATACAATCATAAAACATTAATTATACATTAGGGTGTACAAAAAAGGGTTTTATTATTGGAATGAAGTTCAAACAACATGCCACATGAAGGGCATATATTGAGTAATAATGAAAAGGAGCATTCCTTGAAAAAGCGGAGTTCATAGCCATTTCAAAAATATTGATTTTTAATTAGCAAAATTGTATTTCTGTACGTGAAAAAATATAGAAACCTATTTTTAAATTCTTTATATTTACTTCCTCTGTCTGTATGCAGGTGACCTTTAACCCTTTTCCCGTGATCCAATCGAGCTGAAACTTCGCAGGCCAACTAATGGCGGCGACAGAAATGAACTATCTAAATACGGGCGGGATTGGACAAAGGCGCATAGTACCTCCCATACAAATCATAAATTAAAAATCCATTATTTCTGCTCCTGTTGACGGTATTTGAACAAAATTGGGTATGTTGGTTAGGTGTACATATTCTAAGATCTGCTGCAAAAATATGGGCGGGATTGGACAAAGGGGCGTGGTCATATAAATATAAAGAATTTATAGTCAAAAACAATGTTTTTTACGGGATGGTTTTTTAATTATAAATATGTGTTTTAATGAACATATTTTTTCCTCAGCAGCAAGATTGGTTCTTGTTTATAATTTGGATCAACTCCAACAATTAGATTTCAACTCCAACAATTTCGAATGTTGGTTGACTCGAACCGTCCCACGTGACGGGATTTGATTTCTTTTTTTTCTTACGTATTTCATAAATTATCTAAAAAGTTTCTATAAGAGATTAAAGACTAGGATCTACTCTGTTAAATAATAGAAAAAATAGATATCTGATGAATCAGTTAAGAACTATGTATAATATAAACACTAAAAATACTTGAATGTGCCTGTACGTGACTGTGGAATGTTCCAAAACAAATATGTAGTCAGGAATAAAACACGTTTCGCCGATTCAATGTTCGCTCGCAAACTGAAACTTTATTTTACAATTTTAGAAATCTTTGGTCTTCAAACTAAGAGATGGTACTCATTAAGCTTAAAATTATATAAGTGGAAAAGATATAACATTTAAGACAGAATATATGTATGTACAGAAAGGGTCATAAATAAACGAAAGGGACACAGTAGGGAGAAGCATGTATGACAGAGAATTATTATAAATATAACGGCATAGTATAACAAACGAAATTACATATGTATGTTGTAGAATGTTCTAGAAAGTAAAATATGCACATGGCCACTGGGAAACACAATATACATATGTATAACTATGTACAATGACTACCCATGGACAAACGCCTATAAATATTTTTCAAATTTTGGCATTCGGCAGAATATTTTTTATTCACAGTGAATTCTGATCATTGCACACATTTCTTACGAGTTTGAATAAATTATAAATTCACCAAAAATCTCAAATTTGCTTTAAACATTCACAAATTTCTTAAATTTTTTAAGTGTTAACATCTATAGACGCGGGTAGGGCAATCTATCAAAGTGAACACATGCAAACAACACACAGCGTTAGCATTACATACATACGTGGTTGTTGTAATAATTATTGATGTAGCGGCAGGGAACAAACAAGCACGTCGTCGTCGCCAACGAGTATTTTTGTATCTCATCGCATATTGATTAGCAATCACCAACATTCGATGATCTGCTTTGCTTACATTTGAAACATACTCGTATGATCATTACGGCGATATAAAATTTCATTAGTCGGTAATGATCATTATGGTTACTTGTTTTGTTTTCCCTCTTATTTTAAATTCAATTTCGCTTATGAAATTTGTTGTTGGTTTTATATGCCTGAAATCATGTTATATACTAATGATACTATATGGATAATTGTAAGTAAATTAATATGTATATTAGGTCATAATGGTAAGTATGATAAGGTGAGTGCCCTTTAAGTTCGCATAATTATATTAGGCGGTCACATATGCGTATTTATTTGTTTCTGATTTTCAGGTTTATGATTGATGATTAGAGATTAGAGAACTCATGGAACGAATTGTATGACTCAAAAGCACTGGCGACATCTGGCGAATGAGTCAAAACGTGTTACTCTTTTTTGTCATAACTTGGTCCATTCATAATTTTGATGTGAAACATTGATGCCTTTTGAAACATTTATGCTTTTTATATTGTTTTATGTAATAACATTGTCGAAATGGTGCACTTATATTGAAATAAGCTATAAGGAGAACAAGAATCGTTAATGCTCTTTTACTCAGACTCTCTACATGAGTGCGGAAAAAGAGTGCAATAAGTTCTCTATAATATTCAATACTTTTTGTCATCGCTCTGTTTATGACAAAACAAAAACAATTATTTCAGTGAGATAAATATTAAAGGTCTGCCACGAATAACATTTTCCTGCATATGTGAAACTCGAAGTCGGATAGAGCAAATACACGTACTCCCTCTCAGATCGCAAGCAGTGAAAGAGAAGTAATCGCTTGTTTGGCAAATACCAACAACTAAGTAGCCGCAGCAATATGTGTACCAAAGAAAGAGAACATATATATATGTGGAGAGCAAAGACAAAGTACTACTAATATTGTGTTCACTTCACATGGTACCACGAGTATTTGCAAATTATGTATGTATATGTGGAGCAAAGCTGAAAGAACTACAGTGTTGTTGATTATGTGCATGATTTTTCTGTTATTTAAAATAATTTACAGCCAATGTCTCATTATTGCACATTGTATTCATAGTGCTAGGAAATAAATATAAAACAATATTTTATATTATATGTATATATTATATTTTATATATCCAATTAAAATACTAAACTAAATAATTTTCACATTGCATTATAATTTTCTTGATTTCGAGTAGTGTACAACTTTTTTTTTGCTCACTGTAGTATAACACTACAAGAAAATTATGTTGAATTTGTCAAACTGCACGTTGTACATGTAGTTACTACGTGGTACTACGTTCAGTTTCCACGTCGCGGCATACTCGATGTGATCGCTCTCAGTATGTTTGAATAAGAGCAGAAAAGGAACATACACAGTCTGTCAGTGACCACAGACGAGTAACAACAAGCAGTTATTCGACGATTTGTTGTTCTCTTATAATGAGTACCTTTTTTTGCGACACTTCGGATAAGTTTCATCTTTGCCGCTGCACGTGTACTACGCAAATACAAATGGATTTGTGCAGACCTTTAATAAATATTGCTTTTTATTCAGTTGTATACCAGCACTCAAACAAGCAGGTCGTCGTCGCTCTGTTTATAACAAAATAAAAACAATTATTTCAGTCAGCTAAATGTTGCTTTATTTATTTTAACAATATATATTACATCTAATATTAAAGCAGACGTAAGAAAAAGAAAGTGTAATAGTTAAAGAGCCTTCAGCACAGAAACTATTCTTTTTTTATTTTCCAATGTAACATTTACTATCCATATAAGCATGAGCGTGCAGTTAAGCCTTATATGGAACGTGATGCCGTATAAATAAACTTGTTTTAAATGCAGAAAAAACAAAACTTATACGGTTTAGGTCATACTGTCTAAACAGTGAAATTTTTAGTATATATGTATGTTGATGGAACGACAATTGTGGAATCTACTATGGTAAAATATTTGGGTATACACATGGAGAACAATCTGTTGGGAAAAAAAAAACTAAGTCACATAAGAAAACTAAAGTCCAAAATAGCTCCAGTTCTTGGAATTTTATACAAGTTTAATAAAAAGTTAAGCCGTGATACGAAATTTCTCATATACCAAACTTTAATTCAAAGCCATCTTAATTATCTAGCTGCTATATATGGATACGGTCAAGGTACATTCCTTAGATCACTTCAGAGACTTCAAAACAAATCATTAAAGGCCGTAGCGAGTCTCCCGCTAAGATACTCTACGTTTTTCTTGTACTCTAACGAATTTCCTGGTCCTTCCAATTCGTGGAATTTATAAATTCCAAATACTTGTACTATATGTTTTTAAGTGTCGGAACAATATACATAGGTTATCACTTGATTCAATTTTACCGTAATCAGACTGCATTTAATACTCGTAATAGCGAAAACCTGAGAATAACATGGTGTCGTCTAGAAAGAACTAAACAGCGTATTGAACAGTGTGGTGTGTAGAATTTAATGCCTTGCCTCATGATATAAAATTTACTGGAAGTCTTCCTGTTTTTAAGGCAAAATTAAAAGCATATTGGCTACAACATTTTGATGAGCTGCTGATGTTAAGATAATTTGTTACATTGATTTATTAAAAACTGAATTAATATATTTTAAACTACTTGTATTAGTTTTAAGTTGATTTATACAAACAGTTACACAAAGATTTAAATTTTGCTAACTTGCCTCAATAATTCGTACATGGCGCTGAGGCTTTATATGAATTCTGAATTGTTTTGTAATAAATAAATATAAAAATTAAAAAAAAAAATAAAATAAAAAATAAATAAAAAAGATCATAGGTACCGTGTAACAAAAAGGTGTTAACACATCGCCCGTGAGTGGCTTCGAATACATTCATTGATTTTTTTTAAATAATTTTTTTTACATTAAACAGAAATGGTTGCCTGCATAAACAATATGAAGAGGACATTATTGACTGCAGCAAGTTATCGTGTTGACACGTCCACAACCGCTAAAATTACCGCATTGGAGATTGAGAACAATGTACGAATACTTCACCGCAGGTTAAAGAGAGGAGATATTCGCCCTTATTCCAAAATAGCTCCAGTTCTTGGAATTTTATACAAGTTTAATAAAAAGTTAAGCCGTGATACGAAATTTCTCATATACCAAACTTTAATTCAAAGCCATCTTAATTATCTAGCTGCTATATATGGATACGGTCAAGGTACATTCCTTAGATCACTTCAGAGACTTCAAAACAAATCATTAAAGGCCGTAGCGAGTCTCCCGCTAAGATACTCTACGTTTTTCTTGTACTCTAACGAATTTCCTGGTCCTTCCAATTCGTGGAATTTATAAATTCCAAATACTTGTACTATATGTTTTTAAGTGTCGGAACAATATACATAGGTTATCACTTGATTCAATTTTACCGTAATCAGACTGCATTTAATACTCGTAATAGCGAAAACCTGAGAATAACATGGTGTCGTCTAGAAAGAACTAAACAGCGTATTGAACAGTGTGGTGTGTAGAATTTAATGCCTTGCCTCATGATATAAAATTTACTGGAAGTCTTCCTGTTTTTAAGGCAAAATTAAAAGCATATTGGCTACAACATTTTGATGAGCTGCTGATGTTAAGATAATTTGTTACATTGATTTATTAAAAACTGAATTAATATATTTTAAACTACTTGTATTAGTTTTAAGTTGATTTATACAAACAGTTACACAAAGATTTAAATTTTGCTAACTTGCCTCAATAATTCGTACATGGCGCTGAGGCTTTATATGAATTCTGAATTGTTTTGTAATAAATAAATATAAAAATTAAAAAAAAAAATAAAATAAAAAATAAATAAAAAAGATCATAGGTACCGTGTAACAAAAAGGTGTTAACACATCGCCCGTGAGTGGCTTCGAATACATTCATTGATTTTTTTTAAATAATTTTTTTTACATTAAACAGAAATGGTTGCCTGCATAAACAATATGAAGAGGACATTATTGACTGCAGCAAGTTATCGTGTTGACACGTCCACAACCGCTAAAATTACCGCATTGGAGATTGAGAACAATGTACGAATACTTCACCGCAGGTTAAAGAGAGGAGATATTCGCCCTTATTACCGTTGTCCTTGTCGACGTCAATACAATATCGACATCATTTTTATTGGCGGCTTGAAGGCATTTGGGGAAAAAAAAATTTTGCCCAATGTTTTAAGAGGGTTGTTTTTGGATCATAGACATCAAAAACTTTGTTGTTTTCGATGTGACAATACATTTATAACGTTAGAAACTTGACAAAAATCTGATGACGACGGCAACGGGAATAAGGCCGATTGTTATCAGTGGATTGCTTGAGGGTCTTGCTGATATTGTTCTTGGTGAAACGTATGATGTCGTATGTAAACGTACATATGTCTGCTACATACAAAATCGGAAGCTGATTTTGGTAAAGTTTAATAACATTATGACCCGTGACAGAATTATGAGGAAATACTTTAAAACACACTCTCTCAAAATATCTAATTTAATTTCTGGTAGTTGTTTTGGCGGTGATTTAGAAAACCGTACTTATTTAAATGTCCATTATTCTCCATCTGCCAGCAAACTTAATGGCTTATGTATATCTAGATTTAAAATCATACTCAGATAAGTTAAGAGCCAAGCCTACCCTACAGGATGCCGAAGTTGTAGTATATGACGCTCGATGATAATGAGCAGCGCTAAATTTTATTTTTAATTATTTAATTTTCTTATTTAATTTTTTTCATTATTTTGGTTTGAACCGGTTTATAGTATGAACTTTTAATGATAAATTGATCTCATTTATTATTTATGAATAGCTGTTAAAAAAAATTAATATAACAGAGTTTTGTCAATTTTTAAAGTTGATCTTCCTTGGATCCCCACCATAAATATGTTTAACTTTGACGTCTTTTAATGACAATATTGGTCCCGCTGTAAGTAACAACTTGTAATTAAAAACTACATTGCAACCATTTGACAAACAATTTAATGTTGGCCACTTGAACTGTCAAAGCATTAGGCCCTCATTAAATTGTGTGAAATTTGACGAATTAAAGTCGATTTTGTTTAAATCACAGTTTAAACCTTTCGACCCCAACGTTGCTTGTGGGCAACTTCATATGTTTGACGACTAACGGTCAGCGTTGTTTTTGTTCGTATAACCGTATTGATATCGAAAGCTACAAGTATTCTCTTTAAGTTGAATGAAACAACAGCTAATTTGATTGTCAATTAGCAAAGCTATTTTCATTAGAACGCGCGTGTGTCAAGACAAATATATTTGCGAATTTGGAAAGAGGTTTTTATACATGTGATTTTTTTTCAAAATTATAACAAAAGTTTAAAATATTTTTATTGAATCTTTTTTAGTAAATATCAAGTAGAATATTTGTAGAAGTTAAATCTTACAATTTCAAACAAACAACAAGTGGGTAATTTTCAATTGTTCAAGTTGCTTGTGAGCAACTTTGGGCAATTATGGTAATTAATTTACATACTTTTAGACATAAGAGGTGACGAGGAAAGCGCAGATGAGGTGGAAGACATATCTACAGTGCTGGAGAGGAATTTGGAAGGGATCGTGGAAAGAGGAGAAAGCATAGAGATCGGCCTTCTTGACAACATACTGGCGGATGAGTTTGAGCAAGAAACTTCTGGTGCTGTTAATATGTGCTTTGAAAAAATTGATCCGAAATCTCTCAAATGGAGATCAAGGCCATTTGAAGCCCCAGAGACTGTTTTGAAGGACGAGAATATCCTGGAAGTTCATGAAGTTTTGACACCAGTTGAGTATTTCGAAAAAATATTTGATACTCGATGTATTGATTTGATCACACAGCAAACTAATTTATATGGACTACAGGAACTCGGCATTGAGCTCAACTGTACTAAGGCGGAAATAAGACGGTATATTGGTGCTTTGTTATACTTAGGTGTTTTTAGACTGCCCCAGTTTGAAATGGCATGGGCCCAAAACATAAAGCTTACGGCTATAGCAGAAGCAATGTCCAGCGGCCGGTTTGAAAAAATTAAGCAGTGCTTACATTTCAACGAAAACAGCCAACAACCTAAAAAGGATGATTTAAATTATGACAAGCTGTACAAGATACGCCCTTTGCTAAATATCCTCAGGGAGAACTTCAATAATCTACCGCAGGAAGAGCATCAAAGTGTTGATGAACAAATAATTGCATTCAAAGGAATACATCGATATAAATTCATATATTCATAAATTTATACTGTTACTCTTGGTTATAGGTCGGTCTACTTATAAACAATATAACCCAGCTAAGCCCCACAAATGGGGTTTGAAAATGTTTACTCGTGCTGGAACTACTGGCATGGTATATGATTTTACAATGTATGTTGGCGAAGGAACCTGCCCGTCATATGGATTGGGATTATCTTCGGATGTTGTCCTCAAAACCTTCCCAAACACAAGAAATTTAAACTTTATTTCGACAACTGGTTCACATCTGTAAGTCTTCTTATTACGTTGAAGGAAATGGGCATATTTGCAACAGGTACTATACGTAAAAATCCGATAAGCAGTTGCCAGTTGCTTTCAGATGCTGAACTAAAAAACGGGGAAGAGGATCTTTTGACGTGAGATGTGAAGCGAAGTATAATCTAGTATGTCAATAGTGACTTGACAACAAATCAGTTGATGTTTGTAAGCGTTGGAGCCCGAAGGAAAAAGCTTACATTGATGTTCCAAGACCTGCTATTGTTGCTTTCTATAATAAAGGCATGGGAGGGGTTGACCTGGCTGATATGCTCATGGAGCTGCACAAGGTTAACCACCGCTCAAGAAAATGGTACATAATAATCTACTATTGGTGCCTAGGAACATCCGTTACAAATGCCTGGCTGCTTTATAGAAAACATCTTCGTCTACTTCAACCCAACCAGAAACATATTCCATTAATACAATTTCAACTGGAAATTGGTAATGCACTTTTGCAATATACTTCCGTTTCTGAAGAAATTCCATCGAATTTGGAAAAAAATAATCCAACATCTTCCGATGGTATCTCTCCCTCGAGCAGTGTCTTCGCAAAGCACCAAAAAGTATAGGTTCCAACCGAGCCCTCCAGATGCAAAGCGGTATGATAGAGAGGATCATTTTGTAGTATTTGGCGAAAAAGTTCGCTGCAGATTGTGCAAAACAGGAACTCCAATGTCCAGATGTCTTAAATGTAAAGTCCATATCTGCTGTAATAACAACAAAAATTGTTTTTTGTCCTTTCATACTTAATTTTTAAAATAATTCAATAAATCTTAATACGGTTATAATTACACAACAAATTTTTTTATATACCACAATTGCCCAACGTTGCTCACAAGCAACTTTCTCTACCGCCCTAACGAGTGGGCGTGGCGACTTGAAAATTTGGCCAGACACTCCTTAAATGACTACAAAATGATTAAAAGTAAAACAACATTTTTAGGGATACAGATAAAATGTTGGGGTCGAAAGGGTTAATGATGTTGGTATCTTAGAAACATAGCTCATATCTGAAGTATATTTTTTTTCTAAATATTCGAATATTGTAATTGTTGGTAACTTTAATTGTAATTTGTTCAACGCTGGTTTACTTCGTTCCTTGTGCCTATGATTAAACTTGTCTGTTTTACATAATTCTGGACCTACACATTTTGATATAGCGCATGGATTTACTTCTTTAATTGATTTTATGTTGGTTAGTGACAGTTCATTGAATACGTTTTCGAGTCAAGTGCAGTGCCCTGCTATATCCCATCATGCTCTTATACGTATGTACACGCGTCTTTTAGAATTAATTTATAATGTTGTGAAGAGTATGTTGAATATGGTGATTTCAATAACATTAAGTGGAATGGTCTCTTAAACTTTTTAGGTGAATTTAATGTAAATTTAAGTGTAATTGTTACTTATGTGATGTTATATGTAATATTAGTTCATCTCTAATTGAAAATGTATACTCTTTTGTGCCGATTGTCAGGAGAAGATTTCATTCCTGTGATGTGAATGGATGAACTAATTTTGGCAAGGTCATTAAGAGATTTAGCTTATAGGAATTTTTTATCTAACCGAACGGATGAAAAACCAACCCGTAAAAATCATTGTTTTTGACTATAAATTCTTTATATATGACCACGCTCCTTTGTCCAATCCCGAACATATATTGATTTGCCTGCGAAGTTTCAGCTCGATTGGTTCACGGGAAAATGGTTCAAAATCAATCCAAAGTTTTTTCGGTGTAGTTAATATAAAGAATTTAAAAAAGGAGATTATTCTGTAAAAACCGTAATCGAGCTAAACCAATTATTCGGAAGTAAATAAATAAATGGTTTCCCGTTACATCCCACGAGGGGATTAGGGAGGACTTCTCACAACCTGTGAGCTGTGCGCGTTCTAATTTTACACTCTCTGATTGGGACCTACAGTTTTACACCGGTTCCCAACGATATTTTGAGAAGCTTTTTCATGGCTAAATACTCAATAGTGTCGCCATCACTAAGCGAGGTGACCGCCGTCGAAAGAAATTTAAGGTGGTCAGAGTAGGGATCGAACCCACGTCCTCATGCACAAGAGTCGCGCACACTACCATTGCACCACCGACGGCCACGCTTTTGGATTCGAAAGTACAAAAGAAAAAATTTTACCAAGCTATTTGGCAATTTAGATTCAAGAGGGCTTTGGCGTTTACTTAAATATTCGGAAGGAGGTGAGTTAATGCTATTAATGATTATTTCGTTGACTCTGTGGGATCAAGAGATATTTTTGAGGCTCAGTACGCTTTTCGTAAAGGCTACAGCACAACGACTTTACATTTGCAACTGACAGATACTATAAGGCACAATGTTAATAATGGGAATTTGAATATTTTGGTTTCTTTGGATCTTGCAAAAGCATTTAATAGTATATGTCACCGCTCAATGATTTAAAAGCTGAGTAGCAATTTCAACTTTTCAAGATCTGCATGTAAACTTGTAATATCGTATTTGTGTAATAGATCTCAATTTGTAGACATGTTTGCTTTACCTGCTATCTGGTGTGCCTCAGGGTTCGGTTCTGGGACCACTTCTTTCTCTACTATATATTAACAATTTTTCTGAGTGTAGACACAGAGATTTGTTGTCACAACTATATTTACAGCCAACTAAAATTTGGCGGTTCCTTGGACTATCACAGTATTCAGTTGTGATTACCATTAATTGTGTTCAGTGTCACCAAATGTTGTGCATATCAATTGATTTGTAATTCAGTTTTGGTTGCAAGAACTGAAATATTTAGTTGAAGCCACAGTAACAAGAAATAAATGTGATCTGTCAATCGAGTTTTAGTTGAAGCCATTAAATTATCCTGTAGTGGTGAATATTCTATTTGTTGCATCAACGAAAAATTTAAAAGCTTTTCGGTTGTACCAAATAATATATTGCTATGCTCAACTAATTTCTTGAATTTAAGGGTGTCACAACCATTTGTTGATGTCATATCCCATTATGCATTTTATATAAAAAAAATATTTTTTATTAAAATGTTGTATTTTGTAGTTAAACATAAATAAGATTATTCCTATTTACAACCAGTGTTCGTATTTCGTGCCCATTTTTGATCGAAAATATGAAAAAATTAGAAAAAATATAAAATATCTCAAAAACGGAGCGTCCAATCGAAAAAATAACAAATTTTTACTGGTTCTAAGAGTTTCTCACAAAGTGTTCCAATTCGCATGAAATAATTTTTTTTTTCAAAAAGTCATAAAAATAATAATAAAAATATTTTTTTTTTCATTGTAACCAATGGATGTCTTTAATACGGCATCACATCAAACAAATCGGTAAAACTAAATTTGTTTGAATAAAAAATCGCTAAACAGCCATCATGTATATATTTATTTCGCAAAAGGAGCGTTCAATCGAAAAATAACTAATTTGTTCGGGTTTCTAAGAGTTTTTCAGAAAGTGGTCAAATCGCATGGACTTTTTTTTTCTAAAAATTGCGCAAAATAAGAAAATCACTAAAATAAAAAAGAGCTATAACTCGTAAACGGTGCGTCCGACCCCAAAAATAATAAATTTTTTACCTCCATAGGACTCCATAGGAGGCTTTAACCAATGGATGCCTCTCATAAATCCGTTAAACTAACATTTTTCAAATAGAAAATCGCTAAAACACAAATATGTATTCGTTACATCCATTGGTTAGAGCCTCTTATAGAGGTAACATAGTTATTAGTTTGCGATTGGACACACCGTTTCCGAGGTATAGTCACTTTTGTTTCAGCGATTTTCATATTTTGCGATTTGTTTAACAAAATTTCTTCCATATGTTTGTTTGGACTACTTTACGAAAAACCCTTAGAAACTCGTAAAAAATAGTTTATTTCCTATTGGACGCTCCGTTTCCGAGATATTGGCATAGGGGCGTTTTAGCGATTTTTCATTCCAAAAATTTTTTAAAATAAAAGTGATGTCGTATTGAAGACCACCTATGGAAGGTAAAAAAAATGGGGATGGGTTACACTGGGTATCATATGTATGTGTAAGTTAATTTGTATATAGTTCCTCCAGCCAAGTGCCCACAATTGTTTGCATGTGTTTGTGAAGACGTCAATAGTGGCTTCAGTGGATTCAAAGATTTTGTTTAAAAGTCTCACTTCACCTCAATTTATGGTAATACTAGAATTTATGGTAATACAGAAACTAGTGTGGTGAGATATATCAACTGAGTATATTCGTCTTGTCGAAAAATAGACTTTAATGACGTTTTGATTTCATATAGAAAAACACATGTCCAAAGCATATCAAATTCTGGGTCCATGCGACGCAAAATGTCAATATGTATACTTACAATCTTCTTCGGTGGCTGATATCTATACACTTTATTGTGTTTTCATAACTTTGTTTATCGCTTTCTGTTTAAAATAATAGTTTTTCTGTAAAGTCCTCGTGTAACATTCAAATATATGTAGTTTCTCTTTAACAGCAAAGTCTCTTGTGAAAATTCGAATACATAACTTTGTAACAAGTGTCTTTGTGACAGAAACTAAATTATGATTACAGTGAATAACATTTGAAAACGAATTCTAATATTGTACTTTTTATTTGTTGCATCTTCCATTTCAGATGAATGAGGTTTTAGAAATACTGAAATTGGTTAATACAACTTAAGTTCGGTAGTAGCAACTTGTATTTAGTAACGCCTATTTTTAATCTATCAATAACATCGACAAATAATTCTGATCTATAACAATTATGAATTCTAATCAAAATATAGACTTTATCATGGAAATACCAATGCCTGAATTGATTTCCAACTAATATTTTCCCTGTGTTTATAGATGTGAATATGTGTAGATTGTTCCTGTTTGCAGATGATGTGTTACTTATATTTAATTTTAAACGAACATCTCCCCGGTATATAGAGAGTGTTCTCAATTATAGTCTTAATAATATATTATTATGGACAAATAGAAATTCTTTGTGTATATATCTGTCTAAAACCAAGGTTATGGTTTTTGGTTCTGACAACCGATTAGCGTCCAATTTCAACATTATTTTAGATAACACTTGGGTTGAATTTGTAAGTTATGCTAAATGTTTGGGAGTAATCATCGACAATAAACTTAACATGGAAACTCATATTAAATCTGTTCATTGTAAGTTATATGGTGTCTTGCGAAGGGTTTATTTTACAAATCTGTGTCTGCCGTTTAATGTTAAATTTAAATTGGTTCACGCTTTACTCATGCCTCATGTTTTATGTGGAATTTAGTTAATTTCGGGTACAAGTGCTGAGAATGTATTAAGACTAAATCAATCTGTTAATGATATTGCACGTTTTATTTTTAATGTTCGTAGAAGCAATCTCGTTTCTGAGCACGTTAGGAGGTTTCTGGGATGTTCATTTATTAAGTTTGTTGAATTCAGGAATGTACTTTTGTTTTACAAGCTCGTTACGAGGGGTATTCCAGCCCCTTTGGGTAACAATTTTGTATTCTCTCACTCGAGTGAAAGACCTCAGATTCTAATTCCAAGAATCTCAAACTCGTTATTTGAGAAATCTTTCGTGGTGCGGATTGCCAGACTCTGGAATCAACTACCCAATGATCTGCGACTGTTTACTCACTCCTGCAATGTTTTTCGATCGAGACTATTTGAATATTTGTCTAATTTATGGAATTAATTACACTGTAAAATTTGAAGTTTTGAAATGACACACAAAAACACCGAGACACCCCAACTAATTTTTGGGTCATAGAATCCAGTGGTATACTCCGTTTTAAAAATTTAGCTCAAAATAACGCAATATTTCGATTTTAAATTTGTAGTAGACTTAAGGTGAGTTTTGATTTTATTTGGGGGAAAAATCTGCAAAATCACTTGGTAAATCCATTTATCTTTTTTTTCGACAAAATCTAACCGTTGAAATAATAGACATCTATTTGGAAGCAGAATTATAATAATTTGGGATTCGGAATTGGCATCCCTATTACAAACAGATGCTACAACAAAAATTTAAGCATATTATTGACCATTTTGAAAAAATAAAAAATATTAGTGACGACAAAGGCAGATCATATTGCGAAAAATTAAATATGTTTTGTTTTGTGTGTGGAAAATTTACACCGAAAAATCATCGACGACATTTCAGTATTTTTATCAGTAATACAATCAGTAATTTTGTGGTTACCCCCGCTGAAGAAATGCGAAATGTTGATCATGCTCCTGAATTTACGTGAATCACATGTTTTAGTGCATTAAACAAATGGTGAAATTCCCGAACCAGGGGAACATGATACAGAAAATTGCTATGCGTGCAAGAACGATATAATGGTCTCAATCGAAACAGTAGGTTCACTTCGATAGACTATATATGGAATACACAATAATTTATTCTTATAGAACGATCCGGTTTTATATGCAAAGGTGTGCCAAGTACTCACGTACCAGTTCCACACAGTGATGAATTGCCTGTCCCAGTACATACATCGACATACCAATATGATACTGCGTCCTATGAAGTACAATCACAAACTTCAGCAACATCATTACATCATGCTGATTCTGATTACCTTCAGCCAGTTATACAATATGCTTGAATATCCTTGGAATACTTGAGTCGTGTGACACCATGAAATTAATTCTGGAACGCATCAGTTATGACGAACACAATTGGCGCGTAAATTGTGTTTTTAAGGTTCTTTCACTATACAAAGTACATGTGTATTTTTTGTAAATGGGACAGCCGTGCAAAATGCAACCAGTACCAAAAGCGAGATTGGCCAAAACGCGATTCGCAAGTTGTTGGCGAATTTAATGTAATTCGTCCACCATTGATCCCCCTTCAGAAAATAATAAGTAAGAAAATATCTTGTGATTTCGAGCTAACTTTTCAAAACGGGATACACCACTGGATTCTACGATCCGAAATTAGTGTGTCATTTTCACCTACTTACAGTGTTATTGACTTGAGTAAGTCTACATATTCCCTACTTTTCCGTATTAGGTGGCTACTACTTGTTGAGCTTGTTAAAGTTATCCAGACTTCCTTCTATTTAATACTAGCTGGACCCGGCAAACTACGTTTTGCCTTCAAAGTTTTTGTAATTTCAAAGGGTGAACAAAATTTGTTGTTCCATTACGTTTCAAACTATAGTTGTGGCTGTTATATCGGTTTCTTTCGAAGGGGGCGTGGCATTGCCCTCTTCCACCCTGGCTGTAATTCATACTGTTCCAACAACATATCTACCAAATCTCATCTTCATATCTCTGACAGTTCATGAGATATAGCCATTTTAAATTTCAAGTTGTATGGGCGGTGCCACGCCCCTTTATCCAATCACAACCATGTATAGCCAATGAGTATCAGCAGGTCGTCAGTACCACATTGTGAAATTTTCATAACAATCGGTCTATTTTTGAAAAGGGGGCGTTGTACCGCCCACTTTTACCATGGCATTCTGAAAATTTCATCAAAATCGGCCTGGCCGTTTTGGAGTCCATAGCTTTCATACATACATACATCCTCTTTTATATATATAGATAACTCTTTTTGATTTGGATCAACTGTAAAGGTAATATTTTTTTTTTAAGATAAAAAAAGTTAGTGGATATAACAACATTTACGACATCTGAGTGTACCATGATGATTTTCTTTAAATTACTTCTTTTTTAATTTGGAGTTGTTCCTTTTTTCAGGACTGTTTTAGTCTTAACTATGACTGACGTATTTTTGATTTCACTTCTTTGTATTTACTTATACATGGCTGCGGAGCCTAGACAGTTATGTTATTTTTGTATGTATATAGATAATGGAAGCTTTATATTTATTTATTTTATTTATTTATTTCTGTTAGCCTGCACAGCAAGATCTAATGTCTTATAATTATAGTACAGGATATCTGACTCAAATTACATTAATAATAATAAAAGTAAAACAAAAAAATATATTAACTACTTAAACTTAACTTAAACTTAAATCTATTAAAAAATGTTGAATGGTTTTATTAAAGACGAAAAGAAAAATAAATTAAAAAGAGAAAAGAAAATATGTGTATATCAGTAATTGACCATATGAAAGAACTCTGCAGTATTAACGGGTCCGCCATCTAACGTTTTTTTTTTCAACTAGTGCTTATTTCGTGAATGGTAACACTTAGCTCATGTCTGATTTGACAGATAATTAGTTTTATCCTTCCGCTGAACGAATATGATTGTGTATACGCTTGAACAACGCTGGGAAATATTGCGACATTACTTTGAAAATCATGGTAATGTTGCAGAATGTGTGCGAAAATTGCGTAAAAAAAATTCAAAAATGTTTTGCGCCCTGTTTTTGAAGATCGCATTATCAGCCGCAGAGCTGATGTCGTTTGGCCACCTCGGAGCTGCGATTTGACACCGTTGGACTATTATTTGTGGGGTGCCCTCAAAGATAAGTGTTACGCCGACAAGCCAGAGACAATTGACGCTTTAAAGGACAATATTCGTGATGCCATTGGTGAAATACAGCTGCACACAATCGATAATGTGCTTAAAAATTGGACCGATCGTGTAGGCTACTGCATGGCCAGCCGAGGCAGCCATTTGAATGAAATTATTTTCCATTATTAACCGGAAGGATTTACTTTCAAATAAAAAAAGAAATTTGAGAAAATATTCAGTAGTTTTTTTTATAGCATTTTCAAAAAAAAAAGTTATTTGGCGAACCCTTTATTCAGAAAACAATTTATCAAATTAAAAGGAATGTATCTTACAGAGAGTGGCCGTCGGTGGTGCAATGGTTAGTGTGCGCGGCTCTTGTACATGAGATCCTGGGTTCGAACCCGGCTCTGACCACCTTCAAATTTTCTTTCGGCGGCGGTCACCTCGCATAGTGACGGCGACACTATCGAGTATCTAGCCATGTAGGTCCCAATCAGTGAGTGAAAACTGGAAAGCGCACAGCTCAGTGATTGTGAGAAGTTCTCCCCAGTCCCTTTATGGGATGTAATGGGAAACTATTTATTTATTTATTTATCTTACAGAGTCTAATTCTAATTAAAAGTTAACACATAATAAAAAACGTCAAATATTATGAAATTAGAAAAATAACAAAAAAATAAACATAAAACAAAATAAGACATATGTATAATATCGATCTTAATTTTGATTATAGTAATGAACAAAAATCATACGTTTAAATTGTGCGACGTTACGGATATCCCTAATGTTTATCGGTAATGCGTTCCACAGACGAATTACGTTAATAAAAAACTGTCACTCAGATACTAGCGCCGAGTGATGAAATTGAATAAAAATATTACTCCTAAGAGACATGCCAAACTTTAAGCGGTCACAAAGGTAATTAGGTTCACGATATATTATCAATTTATGAAAAAATATTAAACATCTGATTTTCAGAAAGTTATCAAACCCAACATTCAATATTTTAGATGCAAAGGTACTTATACATATATTTCTCAACTTATACATATATCTAGTAATAGCATTGAAAGTTACATTTAATTTACGCCTGCTGTGCGCATCGCAGTTTGCAAAAATTTCACATCCATATGTTAGAGTAGATACCAAATACGTTTTTGCCAGAAGCATTCTTATTCGCAGTGGAGTGCAGTGTTGAGTTGTCCACAATGACCTCAACATTGAAAATGTTTTTCCACAAGCAATAGTAGCGCTTTTCACAAATGCAACTGGTTCTCATTTATTAAAATATTGAACATTGAATAATCAATTGACCTATTACCCTTGCTTATAATTATGCACTTAGACTTACTTGGGTTGAGCCCAAGGCCGTTATAATTCTACATTTAAACTAGTAACGCAATTTGAAAGCGAATTATCACCATCACTCATATAAAGTTGTACATCGTCAGCGTACATCCTAACATTAGTTTTCTTTAGTACTGTGGGAAGATCATTAATATAAAATGAAATAAGAAGCGGCCCAAGTATAGAGCCTTGAGGAATTCCTCTTTCAACCAATAAGGACCGCGATAAGTTGCCTTGAAAATCAACATATTGTGATCTCCCACAAAGATATGATCTGACAAGGTTCGAGGAATAAGATGAAAAGCTCATAATTTTTTCTGATTTCTGCAAAAGAATAGTATGATAGAGTGATCAAGAAGGACGAGTAAAGCAACATGTCCTGTATTAATTTCACTTCTAATGCCCTCTATAACGTCTGTAAGGGCCGTTAAACAACTGTGTTTCTTTCGAAATCCAGATTGTTTAGATGTCAAAAGGTTGTTAGAATTAAGATATGAAGAAATTTGATTATGTAAGATGCGTTCAAAAGCTTTTGAAAGAAATGGAAGAACAGCAATAGGGCGATACTCATCGTTAGTTTTCGGACCAGGAATAATTTTAGCTTGCTTCCACCTCAAAGGAAAATAGCTAGAAGTTAACATTTTATTAAATATAAAAGTGATAACAGGAAGAAGTTGCGGAAGCAGAATTTTTAGAAATTTTGGATGAAGATTATCAACTCCGACGGCATTTGAAGATATTGAATAAATGCTAGAAGCAACATCATCTTGAGTAATACATTGAAAATTAAAGGAGTACTCGTTAGTACGATCAAATTGTGAACTTTCGTAGTACATATGGTCCGCCTGAGTCATATTTTTATTAACAAATTTATTATTTAAATCACTACGATTAGTTTGATCATACTCCACAGTTTTCCTGCTTTTCCTAATCCCTATTTCACGAATAATTTTCCATGTCTTCTTAGAATCTAGGGCACTGCTAAACTTTTCCGCATAAAATTTACGCTTAGCTTCTCTTATCTTTACGAGCTTGCGCGCAGCGCGGTACTCATTATGGAGCGTGGGAATCCTGAATCGTTTCCATCTGGAGTATGCCATTTCCCTTTTCTCAATGAGATATTCTATATCAGGCGTAAACCATTCTCTACCTCTTGTCCTAGCTCTTCTAGTTTTTAAGATAACAGTTCTGTCAAATAATAAATTAATGTTATTCTCAAGGAATGTCAGCTGCTCATCAATGGACATGATGTTGTATGTAATATTCTAATCGATTTTAAAAAATTCTTCGCATAGCAAATTATAATCAATATTTCTGATTGATTATAAGATCATGCTTAGAAAAACATGATGCAGATATTTGATCATAAAAAATGTTACGAGCTTCACTAGGGACAAAGAAAATATCAATCAATGAAGAACTAGTTGCAGTAAAAGGAGTCGGAGTACATGTATTGACTGGATATAATCCAAGTGTCAACATGCAATCAGGTATGTCAGACTTTTGCAAGATATTCGAATTAAAATCACCAGCGATCACAATTTTAGTAAAAGATGTTGAAATGGCTTCTAATTTCTCAACAAATGGTTCGAAGTTAAAGTTTCTATTTGGCCGATACATACTACCAAATAAAAGTTTATCATCGTTACTAATTAGTTCTATAAAAATATACTCGACTATATCATTAATATCGGATTTATTCATTCTATCTTTGTATTCACTTTGTAACCATAAAATGATATAAATGAACCACTTAAATGAGAATTAAGCCATGTCACTGATATAGAGATTAAATCAACGGATGAGTTTTCACAAATTGACCGAAACTCATCTAATTTATTCCTCAAACTTTGTGCGTTTATATGACAAATTTTCAATCCATTTTTCTGTTTAGTAAGAATTTTTACCATGTTTGCAATGTTACCTGTGGAACGTTGACCACACTGATTGTCCATTTGGGGCATACAAAATAAACACCCTAACCTTAACGCACAATTTAATGTATGATATAAATAACATATCGATTTTCAATTTAGTAAAAAAGTAATAAAAATAATTTGGAGGTAATAATATAAATATATGAAAATGGAAAAGTAAAATTAATTTATTCCTGTATATGTCGATGTGGTTGTGGAACTTCAATTTCAGATGAGGCAATTGAAAAAGTTGAAATAGTTCATTTTCCCCTAGGATGCATATAGGCATGTCAGCAAAAGAAATCTTCACATAAACAAGGCCACGGATAGTAAAAGCTGCCTGGAGTCGCTTTTGCCTTTTTGAGTATAAATCTATTCAGGAATTATTAATTGTAATATGTTATATTGGCCTTAAAGGCTTCTTTCTGTATTACAAAACGAATTGCAAATAAATAAATAAAGTCGATTCAGAACCTAGTTTGTCGAAAAATTCAGAAAAAACCTTCCCTTAATGTCAATCGTAAGTTGCAGCGATTAGAATTTCCAAAAAAAAAACACTAATACAGGATCCGATGAATAATTCAAAGTTGAATTGTGCTCATCTATTTTTCTATAAAGAAACAATTTAATCTCGATAGTCTTGTATGTATAACTTGTATTTCCATGATTTTGGGAGAGAAGAATGTATCTACAAAGAAGACATAGCAGCGAAGGTGAAGTTATGGTAAGGGGTGCAAAATCTCATGGTATTTGAAACAGAAACAACCGGAGCATCATATAAGTGGATACTAGAAGAAGCATTTCTAAGTTAAGTTATTTATTTGGACCCATCGAATGGACTTAGCAGCAAGATTATGCTCCAATTCATACTTCCAGAACTGTGAGGCAGTATATTCGTGAACAAATTGAGGATCGTTTGATTTGGCCGCCCTATTCTCAAGATCTGAATATAATGGAAAATAAATGGGGGGCTTATATGAAGGGGGCAAGCAGTTCGAGACAAAAGAGGACTTAAAATATGCTGTAAAGGAAGCCTGAAGTTCGATATCCTCAAGTTAAAAGGAATTTTTAAAGTTATTTCCAATAAAGGCGGAAGTACTTTAATTTTCTATTCAAATTGCATTGTAAAGTATTTTTTCCTCTTCTTTAATGATTCAAGTGATGCATATAAAATAGTTAATTTATGACATTCCGGCATGTGATGGAAATTGATCGAGTCAAAATCGAATATGATTTAACATTTCAGTGAATTGTTTTAGCTTAATTCCTAAAGGTGGATATCAAATATTTTATATATACATTATTTAATATCGGATAAAGATATATAACTTAATTGATACAAATTACGATACTTGCAAAACAAAGCATCATTATTATGTTAAATCGTATTCGATTAAATCGATCGATTTCCATCAAATTCCGGATTAATAAAAATGAAATATTTTGACATAAAAAAATATTTTTTTGTGATAGTTTATAATCATTTCCAATGGTATTTTAAAAAAAATCAATTTAATTTTGAAAAATATCGATTGAAATTTGAAATAAATCAATGGAAATACATCAATTGATATTTAAAACACATCAATTTTATTATTGTGATTGTAATTGCAACTAATGTGTTTTAAATATCAATTGATGTGTTTCAAATATCAATTGATGTGTTTTAAATTTAAATTGATATGCTTTAAATTGCAACTGATGTCTTTTAGAATTCAATTGATGTATTTCAAATTGCAATTGATGGGTTTTAAATTTTTATTGATGTGTTTCAAATTTCAAATTGATGTGTTTCAAATTTCAATTGATGTTTTTTAAATTTGAATTGATGTATTTTAAATTTCAAATAGAATTTCACATAGAAATAATCACATGTTTATACATACAGTGGTGTGCGATGAAATAGAGTCACACACTCTTCAAAACTTTTATTCTCTACAAATCAGTTGTCCAAGGTGTTTCAAGTCAAGAAATTCTGAACTTGATTGACCGGTTCTCTCCTGAATATATTGCCGTCATTTTTAATAAATTTTGTACATTACTCGTACTGTTCTCCAGGTCAGTATTTGTATTTTAAATGCTATGTAATGACGTGTGCTATAAAATAGAGTCAATTACAAAACAAATTTTGAAAATTTTTGAATTTGAAAACAAAGGTTAGCTTCTAAATATGATTAATGTTTATTAGTAGCATTAATAAATTGTCATTATTGACGTTCCAAAATGGGCCGATCTAAGTATGGGCATTTTCGGAAATGCATCACTGCTCTGCAACTGATGTGCAGCACGTTCGTAAATGCAACATCTGACAACTTTGCAGGTGTTTTGAGACCGTAATTGCAAACAAAATGCGCAACAAACAAGCATCTGCAACAGTTGTTGCATTTCCGAATAGGCCCTATTGCAATCATGAGAAAAGAATTCAGAAGCTACATACAAATTACTGACATAATTGGAAGCTAAAAGAAAATGGTGGAGACCGGAATAAAATATATGCCTAATCCAGGAAACATAGGGAAAATCTGAAAATTACAGAACATTTGGAACCAAAAATATTGCGCCACGATTTTTGTTACCTCTTCCGCCCTTAAAAGGCAATACGATCGGGATGTTGACACCTCTACATTAAGAAAAATAGTAACTAAAAACAATTTAAAAGCAAAAAGTGTCCGAAAAGTTACATTTCTATCCAAACGGAACGTTCAAAAAATGTTACATTTTGCCAAGGAGCATGTGAAATAGCCCGTACGCAAGTGGCGAAATATTTTGAGGACAGCTGAAACAAAAGTTGTTACTCTAACAGTGGGGCAGAACCCTTATTCTAAATTGAACAGACAATGTTTCGAGGTAGTGGACGAATTTATATACCTCGGAACTGCCGTAAACAAAAACAACAACGTCAGCGTTGAGATCAAGCAGAGAATTGTGCTTGCGAATAGATGTTATTTCGGGCTAAGCAAGCACTTTAGAGATAAAGTCCTATCTCGAATGGCGAAAATCCAACTATACCAGACTCTCATACACCCTGTCTTGCTTTATGGCGCAGAATCCTGGGTCTTATCGCAAGCAGATGAAACTTACATATGTAGAAGTCGTCGAGAGAAAAATACTCCGGAAGATTTATAGCTCATAGTTAAGCGGATCAAAATAACGCGATTGCGCTGGCTAGGCCATGTCAGTAGAATGGATGAAGACGAACCAGCACGAAGGATTTACGAAACCGAACTTCGGGATCAAGCTGACGAATCCCTGGGTACACTTGGTATTACCAACTGGAGAGATAAAGCAAAAAAGAACTGGTTGGCGAAATATGTTATCTTCGTTTGTTAAGGTCCCTGACCCCGGGGGTTGTTCGAGACCGGATAAGTAAGTAAGACTCAATAAACACTATTTAAACGTATGGGTCGATTATCGATAGCAACCGAACCTCAGTTGCGTTACCAGTTGCCGAAAAGTTATTACATATGGCAACTGACAGCTAGCAACTTCAGTTGCTTGATAGAGTTTATATTGGCAACCACGAATTTTTGGTTGCTGTATAGTTTTTAAAACAAAACAAAACGTTCAGGTGAACGATAAGGATTCAAAAGCTGTGGTTCTAAAGAAAATCCTAATTTTTTGTTGTTAAATTGTAATGTTTATAAAAATTATGCACACATTTTTATAAACATTACAATTTAAATACAATATTATTCATATAAAATAGATCCAAAAAAATTGTCGGAGCTCCGGCAGCTCAAAACTTATGAGGAAACAAAATTAAAGAAATATATAATAACACGAAAAATATATTTTTGTTGTCGGACAGACCTATCGGGTCCTTGCTTTACTTTTATTGACTGTTTTACAACCTCATGAGGTTAGACGTATTACACATATTAATTAAACAAACAAATTTTAACATATTTCTCCAACTGGTTCTATCCTTCGCCTTTTCTCGCCAGTTGGTAACACCAAGGATACGGAGGGATTCTTCTGCCTGGTCTTTCCAGCGGTGTCTTGGTCGTGGCACAGGGTCCAAAAAACGAGTCCAGTTAGATACTGCTGGAAACAGGCAACTCAAATGAAAGGTATTTTTATCCCAAATTTAATGGTGTCTTTTTTTTGTGGAACCCAATCTGTGCACCCAGATAAACCCAATTTAGCATATTATAGTATGTCTTGACATTAAGTGTGGGTGTTCAAATTAAAGGGAATGATGAATCTGCTTCATTGCTGGTCATTTTAAAAACGTTGAAGAAAAATTTTCCAGACTTTAAATAAAAGGTCTGGAACATAGGTCCGTCCGACAAAAAATAACATATTTTTCAAATTTAGTTGTCATAGATCCTCGTTATGTTTAAAGTTGTAATTTCCTTTAAGGCTAATTTCTCTAATTTCTTGCCTTTTTTACCAAGTTCTGAACTGCGCCCGAACTACGTCAATTAAGATGTAGTAACCGTGTGTTTGCCCTGAAATCAGCAACCTGTTGCTTCAGTGGACTGTTTTTCTTCCGGAGGGCATCGTGAGTAGAACCAGGATGTCTGGCATCAACATACCTGATTCGCATTTCGTAGTCGCACGTCTACAATTAGATCATTGTTATGAAAATAATTATTGCATTATAACTTACCAGCAAAACATTCAACCTAAACTAGCCTTTCCAGCCTAGTCCCATCTATACACCCGACAACACCAGGAAACTTCGTAAAAAACGGTTTTTATTTTGGGTCTCTCCTTCCTCCGTCATTTTTGAAATGCTCTACATCTTATAACTGTTTTTTTCAATTAGATGCACAACTTCCTTCAAAACAACCGACAACGTAGGTTGAGCCGCTGGAAAGACCAGGCAGAAGAATCTCTCCGCCCGATGACTTCGTTCGAAGTAAGTCCAAAATATCCACTAAACAAACTATTCCTTCTTTTAGAAGGCGAAAATATAAACGGAATTGTTTATTAACAATTATTCTCAGCAATAACATTCACTCAGTGTAGCCGGCAATTCTAAAGGATTAGAGTAGTCTCTTAACAGCCCTATTAAGGCAGGGTTACAAAAGTCACCACGGTTACTATTTGACAGCAATGTGACAATTGTCAGAAATCAGTATTCTGACATATTTTTTTGGTGAAAAAAGTAACAAAAACTGTTACCTGCCAAAGAGGGGGTAACAGTGCGTGACAGCTGTTTTATTTGCCGGAAAGTTGATACAAAATCATTTTATAAATACGGGAAAAATTAATATTATATTTTGTACCAAAACGACAAGAGGGCATAATTAAATGAAGGAAGGACTTTTGTTACTTTGTCCTATGGAAGTGGAGCAGAAAGAAGAAAGAACTTGTTTTTGTGTTACAAAGATTGAAAATGTGCGAAAAGTATTACAAAACTTTTAACGTAAATATCTCCTGTATTTCAAGGGATATTGTTGAGTAATATACCTTTAAAAAAGACTAAGGTCTTGTGAATTATCGGAACCTGCCAAAAAATAAGTATAATAGGGTATTTTTTTGAAAAAAAAAATAAATTGTTAGCAGAAAAGTGAGGTTAAAAAACGTTATTTTAATAATCTCCCCTATGGGCTAATAAAAATAAATATGCCCATACACTGATTTATAGAGCTTAGAAAGACCTTTTTAATGATACCCATTTCAACCAAATCGGATTATAAATCCCGGAGATACGAACGATTATATACTCAAGCTTTAAAGGACCGACTCAAGAATTTGGACCGACCGCGGGGGGGTGGGGAAACAACTTTTTGAACTCAGTGCAGAAGCTTTTGTCGGTGGTGAAATTTTGATATAGATCAGAGAGTTGGCGCTAAAGTAAATTTATTTGTCTATATGGCGCGGTGTGCAGGAGTATTCTATCCGCTTAGCATCTCTGTATGTTCCTTGAGGAAGGCAATATGCATTCCAGCTGTGCCTTTGCGGTGCGCTCAAATTTCCTAAATAATAATGTATTAATTTTAATTTAATAAAACATAAATATATTAAATACTTACTTTTCCTTTTTTTACCGCGTTCATTTTGTGCAGAAAACCATGTTTTTGTTTTTTTGTCCCTGCTTTTGACAACCTGTTATTGTGAGGTGAGTTATTTGTAACGAGGTGAATTTTTCGTTGTCACTGTGTTGCCAGAATACCAGATACAAACAATGGTGACAACTTTGTAACAATTTTGTGGTTACAATTTGATTGTTACCACATACACAGAATTGGGGTGTAAGTGTCTTCTAATAGATGCCACGTTTTGTACTTTGTCTTCCTCGTCAAAAAATAATTCCACTGAACTAACCATTATTAATAAAAAGTTTTTTCTTTTCTTCCTAAATACACTTTTATTTCTCACACACTTTAGATTTATTGTTGTTTACATTACAGTTGGCGAAGTGTCAAAACTCTGTTGTCGATGGGAAATACTGTTACCTACGGCAACTGGCCAAAGTCGCAATACATAATACTAATTTTTATTCCAGTGGCGTTGTCAGTTGACAACGCAACTGAGGTTCGGTTGCTATCGATAATTATAATCGACCCATTAGTTGTGGCCGTCGGTGGTGCAATGGCTAGTGTGCGCGGCTCTTGCGTATGAGAACGTGGATTCGATCCCTGCTCTGACCACCTCACATTTCCTTCACGATGTCCACCTCGCTTAGTGATGGCGACACTATCGAGTACTTAGCCATGAAAAAGCTCCTCAAAATACCGTTCGAAACCAGTGTAAAACTGTTGGTCCCAGTCAGTGAGTGAAACATTAGAAAGCGCACAGCTCACTGGTTGTGAGAAGCTCTCCCCAATCCCATCGTGGGATGTAATGGGAAACGGTTTTTTTTGTGCCATAGAAACCCCCTGCTACTACCTCGTCGACATGAAGAGGCAGCGAAGAGATTAATAGAGACTCTTAAATTCGATAGTTACTCTATGCGTCAACTTCATGTTATTGCTTTGAATAACAAACACACGTAAAACCATGCGCACAAGTCGAAAGATAGTGGGCCGCTTTTTGAAACGAAAGTGAGTGAGTGGCTTCGTTCGCTTAGATTATGTAGGAGAGGATGTAAGTGGAGTCCGATTTTGTACTGAATTGTATATTTTTTCGATCGCTTGTTAGTGGGTCCCAAATCAGCTTTTTGTCGCATTGAAAGAAAGCGAACATTAACGTTCGACATCGTGGATAAGGCTGTAAAATTCAAATCTAAAGAACAAATTGTTTTCAAAGAAAATATTACTACAAAACAGGAGTACAACACGTAACTTAAAGTGGAACATCTGACAGCTATCGAATTTTAAAGCCATGTCGCCACCGTCTATGTCTCATAAATCGGTTTTTCAACGGATCAGTAACAATTACTGGTTGAGAGTCCTCAGACAGCCTAACGGGTTTGGCATCAGCGGCCACAGAAGTTCCTACAGTTTTTAGATTAAAAGGCGTTCAGACTTTAGGCAGGCTTATGGGGCTTTACCTCTTAATATCTCCAATACCAGCCTCATGGCTTTGAAATATCTTTTTTACATTAGAAGCAATTTTATTATGTAAAATTATTTAAAGTTTGTCACATTTTCCTGTGTGCGACTGCAATTGCGAACATTTTGCAATTGCATAAGGTTGTGTAATAAAATTTTGCATCACTGCTTGCACTATGTGACAGTATCAGCCCTGTGACAACGTCACCTGTTTAATAAGCAAACGCACAGAGAGCAAAATAAAGCTATGGGGTTTGATCATTACAAAATCGCAATAGTGTACATTTTGTTGTTGCGGTGCGGAAAAAAGCTCAGACATATTAGGTCTGTCTGCGTACTTTTCCAGTAGCAAATACTCAGTAACTTTTTTTGGGAGAGTAAGAACAGTTTTACTCTCTCGGTTGAAAATATCTCAAAAAGTACGCAGACAGCATCCAGTGAAATCTTGCAATAAAACAGCTGATCGGTGTGTAAACAATTGAAATAAAGCAAAAGAATTGTAGCAAATGTGTCGCACGGTCGCACTGTATATTTGCACGTTTCTAGCATGAAGTAAAATGTTTTGTTTATTATAAACGTTAAAAATCAACACAATTCTAACTACTTGCCTCTGCCATTGTTAAATTTCAATTTTTATTTTCATTTCACAAAAATTATTTCATTCAAACAGTAAATAAAAACAGCTGTTCAAACTAGTTGCAAAATCTTGCAAGCAGAAATTTCTCCAGCAACATTTTGCAAGTTCTCTAACTTCCAACTGTCAAAAAATTCTGTTTTTGGCTCTCTCGCTGCAAGAGATTTGGAGTACGCAGACAACATTTTGCAAGATTTTGCAACATTTTGCACAAAATGATGCAAAATATGTGTACGCAGACAGAGCTATTGCAATTGCTCCGTTCCACAGCCATTCGCACAATATACTAAAGGTTGTCAGTATCTAGATTTAAATCGTTAAGTTATAGTTTGTAACAGTTTTTACATAGTTTTGTATACATTGTTGTTAAAATGACTTGCATTTTCTGCATGTTTTTCTAATTTTACATACTTAATTCCATTTTGGTTGTTCCTCTTTGTTGTTTTAGGATTTATTCCGAAACAGGTGTTTTTTGCAATAAGAATACAAGGGCTACCATAACCGTTAAAAATACGACGGTTTACATTAACTCGCCACTAAAAATTGAAATGCAAAGTTAAACACTAATTAACTCACAATTGCGATTAATTAACCCGAAAGTTATCTTCCCACTTAAAAACTAACCATAAGAGCCACTTTCTCAATGTCCGGTAAACTTTTATCGTAACGATTTGACAATAGGTGTTTTGTTTTCATGTTGTTATGATGGTGCAATGGTTAGTGTGCGCGGCTCTTGTACATGAGATCCTGGGATCGAACCCTGCTCTGACCTCCTTAAAAAATTTCTTTCGGCGGCGGTCACCTCGCATAGTGACGGCGACACTATCGAGTATATAGCCATGAAAAAATCTTCTCAAAATACCGTTCGGAATCGGTGTAAAACTGTAGGTCCCAATCAGTAAGTGAAAACTGGAAAGCGCACAGCTCACTGATTGTGAGAAGTTCTCCCCTGTCCCTTCATGGGATGTAATGGGAAACCATTTATTTATTTTATGATTTGACTGTTAGGCCTAATTTTTGAATGGAAAATCATCATTGATCAACGATCAAACATAATTTAAACTCTGAATTAATTTTTTAGGTTAATAGTTCCTTGCTGTTTAAACAGCCAAAGTTGGGCATTTAAACTATGATCAAGAGACCATATGATTTTAACAAAAACAACAAGAAGAACATACAATAAGTTGAAATAACAATAAAAACGTATCATTTAACCCGTAGTGCAGTTAGAATTTTATTTCTGCTCAAATATTTTCCAATTTTATTAAATATTTTGTATTTTATCACTTCACTTTTGTTTTGCAAATGGCGTCAGTTTGATGTATTGTAACGATTAGCCGATAAATGTATGAATACCGGTTATTTTTCGTAGCATTTGCCACTGTTGCCACATTGTAGTAAGATCATTTGACAAAGCACTGAAAAACTCTTTTCGTATATAAAGTCTGATCAAACATAAATCAAAATCAACTTATTACCACTTTAAATAACCAGTCAAAAATTGGGGCTTAGATTGTTAAATATCTATCACTATCTATCACATGTGATTCAAAATAAGTTGAGTTCTTTTCTAAACTTGACTATTCCACATTTGGTTTTTTTGCTCAATTTGAGAAAATACTTTTTTAGGTATTCCCCTATGTATTTAACCCGAAATTTTGGAGCAACCGTCGGTGGTGCAATGGTTAGTGTGCGCGCCTCTTGTACATGAGATCCTGGGTTCGAACCCTGCTCAGACCACCTTAAAATTTCTTTCGGCGGCGGTCACCTCGCTTAGTGACGGCGAAACTATCGAGTATATAGCCATGAAAAAGCTTCTCAAAATACCGTTCGGAATCGGTGTAAAACTGTAGGTCCCAATCAGTGAGTGAAAACTGGAAAGCGCACAGCTCAGTGATTGTGAGAAGCTCTCCCATGTCCCTTCATGGGATGTAATGGGAAACCATTTATTTATTTTTAATAAAGACGTCAAGAATAGTCATTGCTTTGTATAGGATTCAAAAATGTAGCACTAATATACAGGCCTGTTCAGATATCACGACGATTTTAAACCACGAACGTTTTTAAGGTCACGCCGGTGATTTGTAGGTGTTCTGAAAATCACGTGATTTTATATTTTTCGGCATTATTTTATATTTTCGAAATCACAAAGCGAACAGCTGATTTTGTTGTTTTCTTTGCTTTATTTCTTATTTCCTTTGATTGTTTGTGGTCGTATTTAATAAAAATTTGTGAAAGATATTGGAAAAATTTGAAATGAGTTATCTTAATTTAAATTATTTCAATAATATTTATTAATTATTAATATTTAATTATATTTTCGTTCTCGAAAAGTAAAGTACGGGACAGGCAAAGAGGAACACGAAATCACGAACAGCAGAAGATTAATGATGAACAAATGTGAACCAAAATAAACATCATTTTTAGAAATTGTGAAATTTGTGTTTTTCTATTAAAATAAGTTATCAAGAAAAAAAGTTACAAGTTATTAAAAAAAAAACCTTTCAAATTACGTTTTCTAATAATTTATTAAAACATTTACAATAAATTTTTTGTATTTTTTTTTCATTTTCCTGAGCGATTTTATATCACGTGATTTGCAATATCGTTGCTTGCGTAACACCATTCCGGCGATTTAAACCCATATCGACGTGAAGTGGTATCAGAACAGGCCTGATATTTTGAATAAATCTAAAATTTGAAATGAAATAATCTAGTTTTGACGCGGCTGATTGGAATAATCAACTTTTGTTATGTGCTCTAGAGGAATAATCATGTTTTGATTCAAACCACTGTGGATTAACCTTGATTTGCTGAAACTTATTAGATATCAGAAATCTTATTTTGAATTAAAATAACCTGAGGTTCATCTTTAAGTAATTAAAACTAAAAAAAAAAATTAATCAAAGTATGTTTTATTTATTTTTAATTTATGGATTAATCACATTTTGTTCCAAAAATTTATATTTGAAATGGGTAATGTCATTTTGAAGTAGAATAATATACTTTTGATGAAATCATGCCTTTTATTTATTTTTTCTGGTGTAATTATAAAGATTTCGCACAATTTTATTTTCGCTGAGTTTTCAATTCAATTGCTACCAAACAATAAAAAAAATCAGTTCTGACAGTTATTATTCGTTCCGGGAGCAAAAATCAATCACCAGATTTGAATTATATGTACATATTATATCAACTTGTACTAGTATTTTGTAACCAAATATGGCCCAAAGGGCTCGGTTGCTATATGAGTACCAATAAATAAATACAAAATAATCGTGTAAATTTGTAACCTTATACTTACAGTTGTGTTCAAAAAAATAGGAGTGCCCTTCATAAAAAAACAAATTTTAATTTTTTAAGAAAAAATAAAAAATTTATTCAGATCTTTTTACATAAAATTAATTCTCTAAATTGTATACCAATTAATCATTCAATTAAAGCTATATTAACTTAAATATTTCACTTAAACAAAACTTTTTTAAAAATCCACTGTTCAAACTAATCTCAAAAAATCTTAAAATTATTAAAGGATAAGGTCAATTTACTACTGTGTTTTGGGTCATTATCTTCCTGGAATAACCATTTGGGAGCATTACTTCCTTCAAAATTCCCACATAGAAGTGCTTTGATGAATTGGACCTACACCGTTGTATGAAAAACTCCCCCATATCATTATTTTTGCACCACCATGTTTAACCGTCTTTTTTGTATATTGTGCGGACGTCGGCCATAATGTCTAGACCCAGTTCCACCAAATAACACGATTTTGTCCATAGTATGTGCCTCCATTTTTCATTCGACCGATCGATATGTTCTTGAGCGAACTTTAAGCGAGCAGCTGCCTGTTTCTTTGAAACCAATGGCACCTTTCGTGGACTTCTTGCGAATAAATTATTTTCTATCAGTGGTCTACGAATAGTAGGACCATTTACAGCAAGATTTAGCTCCTTTGAATCTTTTTTGAAGACGCAGAAGGGGTTACCTTACTATATCGAGCCGGCGGTCATCAACAGTTGATGTTTTTTTATATAAGCATTTGCAATCATTTGATCAGAGCACCCTAAAATTTCCTTAATTTCTCTATACGTTTTTCCTTGTTTTCGTAACTTTTTAATTAATTCTCGTTTTTCTTCGGAACAGTGTTCCAACAATCGTCCAACTATTACACAAATTTATATGAAAATGTATTTAATAACTATAGAAAAAGTTTCAACGTTACTTTCCATACTTACTTTTCACTTTTTTTATTTTTAATTAAATGCTGTTATATTTTTTTTTAGTACAAATCACTATCGCTCCTATTTTTATGATCCAGTCCATCCAAGGGCAAATACAGAAATAAATCAATTTCATCATATATCTATAGTTATAATAAGCTTCTCTTTTTTATTTTACTTCTTACATACCGTTGTAATTACCGTTAGAATATCACTTTGCAAGTTAATATACCAACAAATTTGTCATGAGAAAATTTTAGGTAGCAGCACTCCTATTAATTTGAACACAGCTTTACATATAGCCGTAAAGGCTCGGTTGTTGAAATAATAAATGTAAATTGGAATAGAATTTGTTTACATGTTAGTTTTTAGCAATTTATGAGCAGTGAATCTTTTTTATTATTTTAATTATTTAGCTTTATAAAGCTAATAAATAAGCTTTACATTATTTAAAAAGGTCTTGAGCTTCAATAAATTTGTAAGTTTAGAAAACAGACCGAGTAAAAAGTCCCGTAAGGGAAATGATGAAAATTTTAATTATTTAAAAATTAAAAATAAAAAAGTTTTATTAAATTTGAACAAAACTGTTTAAATTAAAAAAATCCTTGTCACATAAATGCTAATATTCAAACCATAGATGTATGTAAACAAAGCACATTCAAGTTAAAATTACCACAGCTCTGTTACACGAATTCATTTTATATTTCAATTATTTCCCCCTTTCTAGCAATACAAAAATTATCATTGAACTTATGCAGTAACATCTAATTAAGATTTTATATCGCACCCGTTCAACAATACTGTATTAACTCAAAATTTTTTTATTTTATCTTGTTGGCAAAAAACAATACATAACACTATCTGCAAACAATAAACAAATGAAAAGTTTATGTGGTGCAATACAATAATTGATTTGGATTCTAAATATTGCCTAACTTTTGTTAATGGAAAATTCCTTAAGCATTAAGAAAACAGTTTTTTGACTCTCCTGAACACTTTGAAGTTTTTGAGTTAATACAGTATTGTTGAACGGGTGCGATATGTATCTATTGAAGGATTTATTGTAGATATTTTGTGACTAATAAGGCCCATTGGCTCGGTTACGTACTTATATGAAGAGGGAAATAACACATAAATAGAAACAGTTTCGAAGATATGTCTCGTTGGATTTGGAAACACTCATCCACAATCATTACTTGGTTGATTCATAACTTGTTCCGGGATTTGTTGTTAGTCGTTTATTACGTTCAAAAATTACGCTTAATACCCACCTCCTACTTTCCCCCTTCTCAGTTGACTGAATGTAATTTCGCCTCTAATCCATGTTCAATAACAAATTCATACAGACGTCAACGTCAACATCAACAACGACGATGTAAATAATAAAGAAGTTAATTGCAAAACACCCATTACCATCACCACCGCTAGTTGTATAGCCATCTGGGAGGAAAATTGTATTCGCATGTCTATCTTTTTTTTGGTCGTTTGCAACAAATCAACCCCCTCCCCCCCTTCCGAATCTCTGAAATACAGATAAAATCGCATATAATTGTGCCAAATTGTAACAACCCACCTGATATCGATGAACGACTTTAACACAACTCAATGTATACCACCTGCGGCAGAAATCATGCGCAAAGCTGGCTGACAGGAGCTATTTGTGCCTCCATCTACTTGAATGCGTTGAACAAGAAAGGATATCATTTTTTTTTTTTGATTTTTGTATAATGTATTTTTTTGTTTTTGTCGCTTACAGATATGTAGTTTAGACTTCCGAATAAGTAAAAAATAATATAAATTATATTCGTAATACTTCTTAATGCTCTAATTTTTTTTTTTTCGTTAAAAATTATATAGTAGTTTTCACACAATTACACATTATTATTATATTAAATCTTCACGCATTACATTTAAATTTCGTTCGTTTTGAATCATTATTTTGTTCACACCAATTTGTTTTTTCTATATATGTATATATATATATAATTTTTTGTTTTATGTTTAATTTGATTTTTTATGGGTCGATCGTCTGTTCAACAAGAAGGGAAAAGGAGTTTACATAGAGGCGATATTATTTAAAGATACCAAGCTATTTTTATAATTAGTTATATTCTTGAGTGTTTTGTTTTTGTTCACATAGACAGAAGACATGCAACAAGCATCATTGTGATTTTCGATTTGATTAACCTACTTGGGAGCAAACAGACCTTTCACTTTAAAGAATTTTGTTCTGAAGAGTAACAAATCTGTATTTTATTGTTCAGTTCCATTTTTTTTTTGTAGTAAAATATACTGCGAGGAACAAAAGTGATTCAAGTTGTTATGGCGAATTGGAAAGCAGTTTGCAACAAAGCCACCAGTTATATATTATTTGTAATATTTCTATAGGACTAAAATTGCACTATAATTTAGATATATTCCAAAAAGTTTGATGTGAAAATAAATACATTACTTCGTACTTGATAAAATTCTTATGAAATCTTTATTAAAAGCTCTTAGACACATCCAACATAAACTTATTACTTCGCAATAACATTTACAAGAAATACAAGAATTTTCGGAAACGTTTCATTGGGTAACACATCGTTTAAAAACTTTTCTAATATTTTTTTTCTTTAAGATAAGTTTGTGGCTGCCCATTAGGGGGAAGACATGTAATTCAAGATACTTAATTGACAGTAAACTTTCAGCTAGTTTCGCTATGATCTTGAAACACAGTTGCTTTCGAAATAAATGCTTAAATATGTAATTGTAAAAAATAATGTTATATATTTTACGGAGAACTGTGTATAGAAATGTTTTTTGTTCATTATAAGGTACTGTGTCTTCAGAGACAGCTTTTCAATAAGTCATGATGTGATTTACAAATTTCAGTTCCAAAGCTACGGCAAACATCATGTCATGTTATACTATACGAATTTAAACCTGTTTTAATTGCAAAACTCGATTTGAACAGGGAAATCGGTTAAATTATATATACTACTTTAGAATATTGCACGAATGTAGATTTAACAGCGATTAGTTATAAACTTCCCAAACTAAACTTTGTAAAAAAAAATCTACCTTAATTTTCTCGCAAATCGGAGGGTAGAAACAATGACTCTTATATAAAAAAATATTAATATTTTACTTAATGCATTGTCTGCCTTTTTACACAAGGTCATCTCCCGCCAAACCCCTGGTAGGGTTTGAATACAAATTTGTTCCCCACTGTATATAATGCGCATTTTTAGAGTATCGAAAAGTCTCTGATAGGGTTCTTGTTGGACAGACTTTATTTTCTCACAAAAATTACAATTTTTTAATTTTTGGAAATGTTGAGAGATTTTTTGTAGGTGATAAGAGAGGAGATCTTAATAGCATTTCCTTGGAAAACAAAAAGAAAGACAAAATGTTAACAGAAAATGACATCGATTAATACTTAAATATGTTTTGTTTGTTGAATATCAATATGTTTTATTTTTATTGAGCCCAAATTAGGGGGAATTACATTTCTTAAGATTGACTTTATTACTCAGTATCATTCATTCTTATAGGGATTTCTCGCTTTGTTGTTGTTTCTTAAAAAAAAAATGTTGAACACCAATTAGTTTTATAATTTACTTTTATGTTTTCTTAATTATTACTGATGATTACATATTACAAAATATAGTAGTTTTCACTGTGAATGCCGCCATGTAACTCTAAATTCCGTACATCAGTTCAATTTTGTGAGTAGAGTTATTATTCGGCTGACATTATGTTATGCACTTGTTCTAGTTTATAGGCAAGACGTTGCTTCTGTGAAAACTCATCCTCTTCTAATGTTACTGCCAGCTGTTCATTGTACTTCACAACGTATGTGTAGAGCTCGTGGAGAGCACAATTTGTGTTAAACTCTGCGGTGTGAAGACGTGACTCTTCGGCGAGCATCGCATTCATGTCCTGGTCGGAAATTGGTGGCATCTCTCTTATGTCGTGGTAATAGCGGTCAACCCATTTGCGATATTCAGGAATATCCTTGGCATAGAGCAACTTGGAGCTGGGAGAGTCTTTTCCCAGCCTATGATCGGAGGTGGAGCACGAGTCCATGAATGTTTGCGCGACTACAGATAGACACGAATCGACTATGTTCGATTTGTGTATATCAAAGACGAAATTAGGATTCTTAATGAGATTCACCCAAAACCTTAAAGGTAAGCTGTTGCTTTTCCAGGTGTGCACAACCTCTGGATCTGTAATGCCATGCAACAATGCTTGGTCATCAAGGAAATCGAACATATACTTTATGGCCAACGGTAGAGCCGATCCGCGATGGGCTGTACTAAATATTGTCTCGAATAAGTCATCTACAAACTTCTGCAACGTGCCCTTGGTGGCCAGTAGTCGAGTTAAGTAGATTTCTGACACCAGTTTATTAACTCTCTCTCCCTCTTTCTGTATGTCGTTATCGTGGTGTTTCACTAAATGCCAATACTTAATGCCATTCTCGTGGATGTCATTATTTAGGGGACTGCCAGCTCTGCTAAACGTGGGTGAGGATGAAGTATACTTGGACAAATTCAACGTTTCATATTTGTGCGACTTCTCATTTTTATCCGAGAGTATGGAGAAGTTGTAGATTGAACTTTGTTTCGGTACTAAACTTAAAGCAGCACCGTCTGGGACATTGTAATGTTGCAAAGTATTTAATTTCTTCCACTCATTCTCGGTCTTCGATGTGGTGTCCTCATCATAGAGGATAACACGCCCGGTTGCTCCAGTACGCCATTCAAGATCTAAATCATCTTTACGTGGCTTTTGACTTGCCGGTATGTTGCGATAGATGGTGTCCAAACATTTCTCCTTTACCTGCCCTATTGTATCGCAATCCAACACTTTTACGGGTACATTCTCTGTGTGAGAGGGTAACATTTCCACATTGTTGCAGAAGATTTGCTGTTGTATAATACTTGCGTACACAGTCATCGGTTTATAGTCTATAAGTTGGCGTATAAGTTTCTCTTCACTTAGCGAGTAACGTGCTTCATATGTACACGCGTCAACAGGTCCTTTATCCACTTGGCCCTTAACGGCACGAAAGAGCATGTACAAAGGCTCTCCAGCACATTCTTTGAGAAACTTATACAGCAAAAAAGTGAACCAAGCACTCAACATTTTTTCGGCTACACTTTCAGTACGTCTTAGTAGCAATTTGGGATGAGATTTGCCTTCAATACATTTCTCGATAAGGTCTCCCAAAAGGGTCTTTAAAATATCTGTACAGTATTCCAGTTTAGACTGCAAAGTTACCATTATAAGAGATGCAACATTGACACGTTCCCTCATAGAGAAATAGCGGTTCGATTCTAAAGTTCTTATAAACAACAAGAGGAATGTTTTATTCATTATTAGTTTGCCGAAAAGGCGTAAACCATTTTCTTTGCGCAATAATTCCGGTCGTTCCCATTGCAAAACGATGTGGTCTTCGTTGTTGGGGAATAGAATCTTCATAGCGTACGTACAATAGTCCAAGAATGGAATGCCACCAGATGTCAAGTCGCCTGTAAGATCTGTCATTTCAGTTTGCAACTCAGCAAAAGCCTCCTTGCACTCTGCCGCTACTCTCAGTTCAAGTATGTCCATTTGCTCTTGCATGTTGCGTAGCACACGATTAGATTCCGATGTCTTCTTTTTGTAGGCTACCAAGAGGGCGACAAAGATTAAAAGCAGCAATACGACTCCGGATACTACAACGACGAAAGCGTTCTTTCCCAAATCATCAATTATATTCGGTGAGGCATAGCTGAGTACTCCAATGCGGTATTCCAAAGAACGCCCGATACGAACCACAACCTCTGGGCCGGAGCCGTCCTTCCCAGTCGACCCTCCATCATCGTCATCGTCGTCTGAATCATAATTGCCACCACCAAATGGCTCCAGAGGAGGTCTGCACGTCAGCTGTTGACGTGATAAAGAAGTAATATTGCACAATTTCTTACCTATGAACACCTTTACATCATTCTCACTGCAGGCACGATCCAGGTGACGGCCGTTGATGGTCAAATATTCACTTTTGTAGTATTTGACACGTTCTTCGAAGTTGTAATAAACGGGGTTGGGATACAATTCATAGTAATTTTGATGTTTACCAGAGAGGTTTTGCACCTGCAACACATGATCCATGAGGAACCCATATTCAAGTTTCTGAGGATTCTCCGCCTCCAACATATCACTAGCACTTGTTTCCACAGCTGGGGAGTCACAAATCATCTCTGTCGACGATTTCACAAGGCATTGGCTCAGGAATGTTTTATTTTGATAGATGACATACATGCTTGGTGCTTGTATGTAATTGAATTGTGTACCCAACACAGTTATTTCAGTTCCACCCGATGGAATACCTTTTGGTACCTTCAGCTGACCACTTGAGGGCCCCGAATATACTTGCTCTATCGATGGATCCAAAACGTACTTGTAATTGTATTCATTAAATTCACGTGGACCATTGTCGAAGACCATTTTTAAGCGACCTTCTATAATGCCAGGAGAGGACGAAGTACTACAAATTGCTTGATTCTCATCCACACTAAGGATTTCGCATGGCAAGTGATCGTTAATAAAAGCCTGAATGCGCGACCCGGAATTTAAGTATTTTCCAATGATTCTTATTTGGGTACCTCCGGATACCGGACCATGTCTGGGGCTGAATGTTGTTATTTTAGGATCCACAAATTCGTAATCCTCTTTAGATTCTCCCCGATAATCGCCAATTTGAACAACAATACGGCCGCTGCGATACATTTGCTCACCTGGGCTATCGACGGTGCACACAATTTCCTTGGTGTCCACATAATACTCTTCGAAAGGCATACAATTGATACCAGCAATGCGTACTCCCGAATAGATGTCAGTGAATTTTTTCCCCAAATTAATACCTCTTATAGTGATGTTGGTACCTCCCTCCCATGGACCGGTTTTGGGAGAAAAGTAATGGATTTCAGGATTGGGACAAGTTTCCATGCGATTTAGCCAATCGGTCTTGCCTTCATTGTTGTTTTTATTGCACTGTTCCTCAACTTCGCAGGTGTTGGTGGAGGAGCACCAGCCGCAATTGTATTTTTGAGCCAGAGCCAAACACATGCCGCAGCTGTCAGCCATATCACGACACCGGTATATGACTACGTGAATATCATGGGGATTATCCAAGGGTTTAGATCCACCCCAGATAACTGCGAATGTTGCTGTTAAATTCGGCGATCTCGAAGTATATTGGAATTCCATGCTATCACAGTATATGGTGTCGCCTAGGAGTTGCGCATTTAAACTAGTGACGCGCCCCTCGATATTAAATTGGCACACAAATCGTGTTTGGACAATAAATTGGCCTATAATGTGTACTTTTACCTTGATGGATTTACTGGTACCAGCAGCTACCAAAATTTCACTTCCATCTCCAGTGGCATTTATAGTGGGACAAAAGCCTGGCCCAGATCTATAACTAGGACCAATCCTACTAACTCCCGTCACCAAGATGTCATTCCGGCAATTCTCTGCCGTATCGTGAGTACAACGATGAGCTTCCACACACCAATCGCAGGGAAATTCCGAAGAAACACACCGTGTACACGAAGAGTGAGTGCTGCAGTCGAAAAATGTAAAATCTGTGGACACTAAATCGGGCCCATTCATTGTGCGTACTGACAGTTTGGCAGTGAAGTGATGTTTACCCTGACCAATTTGAGGCAACATATCTGTCCTAGGGGTGGTACAATTAACCCCGTTTCGTTTTTTTGTGGCATTTGTAAATAAAGCTTTATCCTCGGTGGTAAAAGCACACACCAAGTTTTCCTTGAGTTGTGGCAAATGATCGATGATTAATTCCAAGGTCCTCGCTGTGGTTCGCTGCAACTGATGAGGCATCACACTGGTTATAGTGGTACATTTACCCGTCTTGTAGTTAATCCAATATAATGGGTCGTTGACATCATCTTGACACGTTGAACGCGGTGAGCATTTGTTTTCCAAAGAACACCAACCACAATAGGGATCATGTGCTCCCAAACATTCACCGCATGTCTTGTAGCCGCTGCAGTCGTAAACTTTAACCTTGGCCACCTGTGATCTTGACATGACGTATAAATGCATATTTTGATTGTCGAAATGCATATCACGTTGTATAGGTGATCCAATATTGATGGGGATGTTGGCATATTCGTTGGCAATGGAGCTGGATTCTACCACAATCTTCTTAAGATAGCCATTGCCGGTGCCAATGAAGACCACGGTGTAACCGCTGGCACTAGTGGCTGCAATTGAGGTAAGATTGTCTTTAAATGTTGCCACGGGCACCGCTGTAATGGGCTGGTCTCCCCCTAAAGGTGAATTCACATCGAGGCCACAGAAATCTTCGCCAATTGTTTGCAGTTTTGTAGGCACACATGGCATATTGGGCGAGATGAAATCAAGACCTCTCGAGCCTACTCCATTAAAGCAGGATTTTATATTCTGCATAAATTTACGTCTTATGGCTTTTAGCGAATATATGCACAAGGCGGAGTTATCACTAGACTGATTACCGCGCCCTTCAGAGAATACAGCAAATAGTACATCATCTTGCGGCGTGACCGATAGACTTTCCGCTAGATCAGAACTGGGCTTATCCAAAAACGCCGCCTGTACAAGGTTATATTTTGTTCCACCCTGGTCAGTGCTTATACAATCTACTGGTATTTCAGTATAGGAGTAATAGTTGGAATCCTCTTGGCATATACGCACCAGCTTCGTTATATACTCTTTGGGATTTGAATGATGATTATGTTTCAGTTGTGTCGTTAGGAAATATGAAAATCTCTCAGAGCTAAAGCCATACACATATGTCACCAAATATCCCTCTCGTGCATAGGAGTTGATAAATGTGCGTGTTCCCGTTGTAACGGCCGACGAGGCGATTTGAAACATTTTTGTTTTCTCTAGAGATCGTGAAGCAACTGCGGGTATTTCACTGCGATAAGGCGAATTGTTTGTGTATGTAACACCCACATACATAACATTCGTCAACGGATGTTGTGGAGGTCCAGGGGCTATAAATGCCACCGTTGATGAGTTGGCATCATTGGCTACCACTGCATCGGGTACTTCTTGTTCTATCAACGAGACGTTTTGCAAATTGTGTACGGTACAAGTGCCCTGGAATAAACTTCCGCATACAATCAGGCGGGAGGTGGCACGGTCAATGAGTAATACCTTATTATAGCTGTCGGTGGGTTTTCGTTGTGCGTGCATAGGACAATCCAAAATGGAACATTCGACCGAATCATTTCTGGGGCCCGTCTTTATACTCTCGTGTATATCCAAACCGGGTGATAATTGATACAAATTGTTGACCCCGCCCACATAAACGCGACCAGTTATTGTGTCCACAACCAAGTGATTGAGAGGCGTACCAAATACCACTTTCTTTGTAATGAAATTACTAAAAAATTTTCTGGAATCTGAGGCTGATGAAGACTCACTAAGGGAATCATTAGTATTACTTAATTTGTTTTCTACTCCAGAAGATGATGCAGATGAATGAGAGGACGATGATGATGAGGGATTTGAAGCATTGCTCGATTCCTCATATGTTGTTAAAGCAGCTGATTCAAAGCCTTTGTATTGAGCTGCTTCAGCTGCCGAAGACTGCAAAATGGATTCGGCATATAACACTGAGGCTTTAAGACTACTTGTCCCCAGCAGAGGTGCGGCGGCGGGTGAGGCAGTCTGAGATTTCGATTTAACTAATATTGTTGCGGCGGATGCTGCTGTCGTCGCCGACAGTGATGATTCTATTGATACTAGATTATTGTGGTTAATCTCTATAGTGATGACATGTTGTATAAATAATGCCAATATTACAATGAGGCGGCGGCAGGATATAATATTAAAAAACTTCATGGTGTTCGTCGTTCATGCAACAGTCGCCCAGATTCAGTCATATATTTATTGGGTGTGTATGTATGTGTGTGGCCGAGTCTCTGATAAGCTGATGAATTTTTGCCCTAATTGAAGGGGGAGCGGGGCGAGCGAGCGATTGTTTAACAATGATGAATACAGCAGGACTGGAGTGATACGATTTACAGCGTTTAAATCACAAATAAATTTAACAGTTTCGAAAATCTGCACTCGCCGAGAAAAAAAGGACTACAATCAAAATATGTATGTATTTACTTTGAAAGCGAATGTGTGGTGTCTTACCCATCGCAGTCGCTGCTGCTGTCGCTTAAAACAGTTATGGCGATTGCTGCAGAGAACATTTTTTATCTATATGTTTTTCCTTTTGTTCGTTTCTTTCGTCCGTCGTTCACATCAATGAGTATTTTTTCTTTTCACAATTTCACAATTTATCTTTTGCTAACTACTAATGCAATAAAATTTTTACAATTTATATTTTATATCTAGTAATGCGAACACATTTCATTAATCTGTGTATGTATTTCGTGTTTTGTTTTATTTCTTTTCTCAGGCCAGTACTCCGTCTGTTGTTGTAATAAATAGATAAACTGATATTTCACTGTGACTATCGTGTTCGGTTCTTCAATTTACTTAAAAAGGGTGTTAAATTATCAAGTGTTACCAGCCGTCGTACCCAATAAAGATGTTGCCACTATTTTTAATGTATCGGATGGGTGCAAATGGGTGGTTACCATGCAAGGCAATGATAAGTTAAATTTGTCAATATGGTAAACTTTTTCAAATGTGTTTTGTAATGCGGCATTTACACAGACGGAGATTAAAGCATTAAGCCGCGTATATTCGTTGCAATGGTCCACTTCACACGAGCACAATGTTGTGCGCAAAAACCAATATATGTATATAGAGCGAAGGAGCTAAAGAGTAGAGTGAATGGTACAAATAGAATGGTAAACGCAGTACAACAAATACAAGACAAAACAACAAGCATTTTGTTTTTGCTCAGTATTGGTATTGTGTCAAATTCAGCTGGTTAAAAAATAAGGAAAATGTAAACAAAATTGGAAAATGTACCATTTAGGGTAATATTCTGCCAAAAAGCATGAGACCGGGGAACGCTCAGAAAAAAGGAAATAAATAGAACTAAATTAGAGAAAACGAAAAACCATAAAAATATTTGTCGCCGGGGCCTATTTCGCCCACAGGGTCGCAAAATTGGGATATGTATAATGTATTATCGCGCCTAACTTTATCATTTATTATTCGATCCTGATAAATTTTATAAATCGTTAAATTTATATTGAGCATGTTTTTTATTCCCTGCTAAACTAATTTTTACACTTTATATGGGGAGCTAAGCGATATTAAGCGATTTTAAGCGGCTCCCCATACAAAGTCGTCGAAAACTTAGTTTAGCGGGAATTAAAAAACAAGCTTATTATAAATCGCGCGATTTTCTTAAAAAAAGACGTTATAGACGTTGCACAAAAACATATTGTCACCGCTGAATTCGCGAGACGAATACCTTTCGTTTAAGTACCCACACTTGTCCATGCACATACCGGATTTTGGATCCTGTGGGCCACATAGGTCCGTGCGACGGCTAATTTTTCGATTTCTTGATTTCTTCTTTAATTTAAATTTTTTTTATAATTTTCTGAGCGTTCCCCGAAATCATTCACTTTAGCCAATATTCTAAAAGTCCCGAAAGTGAACGCAAAAGCGAATGCCAAAGTCACAACAAGTGGTATAAATACACTTTAGTTATTATTCTCTGATCTACACCAAAATTTCACCATTCAGAATAGCGTCTGCACTGAGTCTAAAAAATGTTTTTCCCGCTTTGTCCAACTCCTTGAGATTTAGGTCTTTACAGCTTGAGTGTATAATCGCTATCTCAGGTATTTATAATCCGATCTGGTTGAAATAGGTGTCATTACAAAGATCTTTGTAAACTCTATAAGAGCCTATATAAAGATATTTTTTGTTAACCCATTGGGGGCCAATGGGGTTTTGAGATTTTTGGGATTTTAGCTCTGGGTTAATTTTTTATTTATTTATAAGTATTTTTTAAATTGAATATATTGAAGGCTTATAGATGAGTATGATATCTTAAAACAAGGTTGAAGACTTGCCTATTATGGGAGTCTAGTAAAGTAATAGGTATACTAGGGCATTTTTTTGGAAAAAATACATGTTTATCAATAAAGCGAGGTTAAATAATCGGTTACTAAAAAAAAAAATCAAATTCAAATAAAAAACCATTATCTTTATATAGGCACATATAGAGTTTCCAAAGACCTTGCTACTGAAATTTATTTCAACAGGATAGGATAATAAATAGCTGACTTACGCACGATTTTTTTTATCACCGTTTAATACCTTATTAGGCCAAAAAAATGGGCGAATCGCAATTAAAGCGTATTTGTTTAAAATGTTAATAACTCTTTCGTTTATATATTTTTTAAATTTTTTTTTAGGTTCTATAAATATCACCAGGAGAATAAGTAATGGAGAGATTCACAACTGAACACAGAACCAGAATAATGGAATTGTATTATTTAAATCAGCGACCAAGAATTTTAACGCAAAGAGCATATCGTCGACATTTTACCGTTCGATTTTTGCCGTCTGAAGCAATAATTCGGTGCTTAGTTCATCGTCACCACCAACATGTCACCGTAAAAGATTTGGCTCGAACCGGTAGACCACGTTTAATTCGCACTGCGGAGAATATTGAACGTGTAGAGCAAAGTGTTAAAGAAACACCAGAAAATCTACCAGAAGGCATTCTGCTCAGCTAGGAATGTATCGTACGTCCCTACGGCGCATTTTAAAAAAGATTTACAGTTATACCCATATAAGGTGTAATTGGCGCAAGAATTAAAACCCCGCAGATCATCGGCAACGTGTAAATTCTGCAGTTAAATTTCAACATTTGGCCAGAAATTAAATCAACTTTATTAAAAACCTGATTATGATTGATGATGTCCATTTTCATTTGAATGGCTTTGTTAATAAGCAGAACAGTAGGTTATGGGGTTCTGAACATCCAAGAGCCAGTCACCAACGCCAATTACATCCCAGTAGGTGTACAGCAAGGTGAGGCATTATATCTGAAAATATCATTGGGCCTCACTTCTTCGAAAAGTGCAGTAACCGTCAATGGAGAGCGCTATCGGTTTACGATAGAAAAATTTTTACGCCTTGAAAACAATGGCACTTTAAAGTCAAATTCGGAAATTAATTGGGGAGCGCGTCCGCCAGAGTTGTCAGCATAGTATATGTGAACAAGCCAGTGACAATCCTTGAATTCGAACACTACAGCCACAAATTTTGAAAGATATTTTGGAAAATGCAATAAAACGGGCAAATCAGCTGGGAACGGGGGTCATTTAGGTGACATTATTTTCCATACTTAGTGTAAACAAATTTCCATTTTGTATATTTTGTAATCTGAAAAAAATATTTAAAAAAACATATTTAAAGGAAAAAGTTATTAAATTGTTAAACCCCATGGTGACTTTCGGCTTACGTTCGCTTACGAAAGCATTCACTGGCTTATTTGGTTTATAGAGTTGCCTAACTAAAATAAAAAATTATAGATTAGGAAAGTTATCCTGAGTGAACTGCACACAATGAAATGGACTGAACAAGGCTGCTCTGTTCAATAGATTAACAGGTTTTACAGCCAATTCATGTAACTTAAACGAAAATGTATGCGAAAGAAAATCAGTCACTCACTTTCGTTCGTAATTGGATTCAGCTAAGGTTCTTTTGTTCTTTCGCACAGCTTTACGTCTGTAACGTAAGCAATTTATAAGTTGTCATATTACATTGTGGCCAGATCAACAATTTCATAAATTCCCCAAAAATTCCCTTAAAAAAGTGGGATATTTTAAGGGATTTATCATAAAAAATACAACTCTGTCTGAGAGTAATCAGCTGGATAGAAATGAGAAGGTAAATACAAACAAAAAAGCAAATAATATTTTTTTTATTCGCGTTGTGTTTTTTGTGAACAAAATTATTATGGATATTTCTATTCGAATATATTTTGCGGTCCAAATTGATGTCATTGTGGAAGTACCACGGAGGCATTTCAGAGACATGTCGAATGTTCTGGAGATGCCAACAAACCAGTGAGTTTTACAATCATTTAAGTATGTAAAATCATTTCAGTATGCCACAACAAATACTTGCAGTTGTTTACGCGATAACAAACAGACAAGTGACTGTTTTGACATGTAGGTTCGCATAGATGACAGCGATAAGAGATAGATAAATCAAAAATCGTACTAAAAGGTTTACGTATTCATTCGCATTGATTTTCTTTCGCATTGTCGTTCTGATGACTGTTAGGTGAAACGAATATCAGCTGTTTGTCGTGTAGCATGCGAAAGAAACGTTCGCATAAGATACATGAATTGGCTGTTAACAATACTATTGTTTACAATACAGGAAATACTAACAACGTTTAAGGAAATGCCCATAAAGTGTGTAAACCACCTAGGGGTTATCTTGGGTCGAATTAGTTTTCCAAACTATATTAAATTAGTTATCTTTTCAAGAAACACGTGCCATTTGGTCGTATTTAAAATGTATTGGTTTTTTTGTGTAATAATGTCTTAACACCCACTGATGATTATATTTTTTAAATTAAATTTAGTTTAATAGTATATAATTAGGAAAGTTCAAATAACTAAGAGTTTCAGTGAGTAAACAAAATAAATGTGTTTGGAAACAAGTTATTGTGAAAGTTATTGTGTTCTCAAGACCCACTATAATACGGTAAAATTTGATTGTCTGGATCCACAGATGTCGGCCCACAAAAAAATGACACTATTAAATTCTAGTTGTCCCTAAATGGAACCGTTTTTTTTGGACACGTGGGCCCATTCGGAAAAAAGGAAATATATTTCGTGCTCTTATATTTCTCTCTAATTTTGGTTTTTGATTTGATCAAGATCAAGCCCGAACTACGGCATTTAGTCATGACTTGTGTCCATCTCTTCCATTAACAAGTCAAATTGATGAGCTCTTTGGCTTTAATGCATAATTAAATAAAAATTAGAATAATTATGAACACTACTACCATTATGTTTATACCGTGTGTTTGACCCCAATATTACACGGTAAATCCGTTTGAACATCTGATTTAATTTTTTGCTTCAGTTGTCAAACTCATGCATTTTCTTTTTGTATTCTTTTGCATTCTTGGGTTGTTGGTATACGTATGTGTAGAGTTTAACAATTGAAGGAAATGCCTGTTGCTGATGCCTACAACTACAACAACGCCTAGTGCTTTTAGCATGTTGTAGAAGTCAGACAGATTTCTGAACAAAGATCCGACAATTTATCGACATTTCCGACCTTTCCCGACCCTTTTTACAGATTTTCGCCCCAATTTCGGACAGAAGTCGGAACAAATATCCAAAAATGGTACGACATTTCAAAAATAAAACGATTAAATGTTGGGTTTTTCAATAAAATGCTTTTTATACAGATTCAATTCAAAATTTAAATTTTGATTAAATTAGGTACTATTAACATATCAATTTGCCTTTTAATACTATTATTTACTCGAACTTTTACGAAAATGAAAATTGTTTTAAAATGACCTTCAACCGTTGACCCCGTTGTTAATTATTTTTTTTTTAGCTGACAAATGTTCAACAGATGCGTACACTACTGTGGCGGCGCCGTAACGCCGGCAAGGCACAACGATCACAACAACCATCTTGACGATCGATACCCAATTGATTGCCCCAACTCATCTGTGGCAATTTTACCATCTCTGACATAAACAAACGTCATTGTGAAATAATTTTTAATTTTTGGTGTACATACATGATAGCAAAAAAACAGTTTTGGAGAAAAATCGCAGGGAATTTCGCACACCATCGCAGTAAGTGTTTGGGGAGAATAGGCGCCGGCGAAGTCGCTGATATTTTTCTTTCCCTTGACAGAAGGTATCCTCTTCGTGGGAGCCGTCTCGGAGGCGTTCCCCGAGAAAGCTCGATCAGAAGCCGAGAAACACCCGGGTTAATTTAGCCAAAACACCAGGCGACACACATCAGCAGCAGCACACCCAACACCGACAACACCACCACCACCAGTTTGATTCGGTCGTCCATCACCATCCACATCAGCACCCGCAACGCCGTAAATCCATCAGGCAGTTAACCAGGACCATCAACATTTCATAAATCCAGGAGAACTTCATCAAACTCCACCCAATTTAATCAACAACAGAAAAACTCAAATAGACACAGGTAGTCCTCCGTGAATTCGGGGTAAGTCCATTTTTCACTTCTCTTTTCGGCCTAAGGGTCCAACGGATCTGGTTTGAGACAACCCCAATTTGAAAAGTCGCACCAATAGCCGCCCCAGAGGGGCTAGCTTAACAGGGATGCCATAAATGCGCTCCCGATGAAACCAAATTAAAGAAAATTTCATAAAACACAAAATAAAAGAAATCTGTACATTCGGTACAGTTACATGTACATATAAGTAATGGTCTGTGGTTGCTAATTAAGACAGCATCGATAAGCAAAAATCTAAAAGAGCCACGAACAGAGGCTCAGACCTCATAATAACGAAGTCGTGAAGTAATTTGGTCCATATCGGGCTAATATACACAGCCAAATCCCTACATAAGTGTCCAGTTTTGCCTTCAGCATGCCGGAATAGATAAAATATAAACCGGCCCATATTTTTAAAGTACCGATTCCGAAGTGTCTGGAATCATATAAGTGTAAACCACCATAGTAGTTAAGCCAACATAAAGTGCCAAAACCTCGCTAGAGGTAATGTATTAAATCCGTGTTCCTTTTTCAATATTTTGGATTCATTAAATTAGTGCCAGTGAAGTGAAATAAATTTCCTAAAAGTGACCCGGGTGTGACTCCCGAAAGTCCGTGTTATTTGTGTTTGAATAGAGTCATTTGTCATGGAGGCCCCCATATTAGATTAGTGCAGAGATGGGAGGGCCTAATAACCAGTTGAAAATTTAGAGTACTATGACAAATGACGAAATTCATCACAGGATTTAAAGTGGATTTCAGAACGAAGTAGGTTATTGTGATTATTTTTGTGAGTCACCCTCGGTCAGAGGAAAATTTGAGAAATTTCATCCCATTAACCGGGTGTAAATGTAAACTTTTTGAATCGTCGTTAATATAAATTTGCTTTCTGCCTGACATTATTATATTTACCTCACGGTTTTAAAACATTCCTCATGGCAGGAATTGGCCCATAAATACTAACCACAATTGTTTATTTAAAGAGCCTTAAGTAAAGATAAGTTGTAACGTTTAAGAACTGGTGATGTGGAATCAGAACATCACCATAAAAACTTTAGTAGAATTAAGGTACCCGATACGGGTTAGCGCTTTGCCCTGTGGGCATAATAATTGAATTTAAGTGTTATTAATGTCAAGGAAATGCAAAGGTATTTGGCCATGTTAATAAAATTTATTATAACGTTTGAATTATTAAGTCATCGCGTGTAACATGTTCGGTTAAAACTGCCTAAAGGTAAAGGGGGATAAGAGGGTTAAGCATGCCCAGGTAAAGTAACGTTTTTGGGACTCTGAGAAGCACAGAGTCATGGCGAAACTGCAGGAGTTTCGAGCGGGAGGGTCAAGGCTGACAACGACACCAGTCAGTTCACGAGTAAAGTAGGAAATCCTGTGTAAATTTCCGCTTTTCTTAAACAAAACAAAACAAAACAAAACATACACATATTTTCAATTTACTATTTCTTTATTATAACTTTTCTTACAGGTCGTTCATCTATAATGGTAGTATCAATTTTAGCGCTTCTCGTTCCTTTTTGCTTTTCTTTATTACGAAAATTAACTTCGGGCTCCGTTATTTTAAATTTTATGTCGATATTCCATTTGTGTGAATTTTAAGACTCGGTATGTATTTTTTAATGATCAGTGGCAGGCTGTAGTTGTGTTGATGAGTGAAAAGATCCCCCCCGTCCGGCGAGTTCCAAGCCCGGCATACGCATGGCATACTGAGCACCTCGCTCGATCAGCATGCAAACTCGTGAAATTTTAGATAAAATCTTGCAGCAACTGCCAAACTAACAACGTGGTGCTCAACGTTGGGACCCCCGAGGGTTTACTTGGTAAACTTAAGGGAGTCATACCTACGTTGTCACCCAAGGTGTTAGAGATTCTGACACTACTCAGTTAAATCTCTGGAGAATATTTGGACGATTCCGTTAAATGTCTGGTCAAACATCAGGTAATTTTCTGACGTCATCATCAGACACGTTGTAAGAAATTGTTCAGTGGGAAGTAGTGATGTGCGGTTCCACATATTTTAAGAACCAATTCTGTCCAGTCCGGTTCCGAGAAATTATGGATCTCAGCACATTGCTATCCCAAAGAGGCTTAAGTGAAATACATATCTTATAAGAATATGCAATTTGATAAAAATACACATTTCCATACTCTCATTCAAAGGTTACCATTCTTGGTTCCTTTGAATCCGAGTCCTGTTATTCTGGAACCATTTTACAGTTCGTTTCAAACCGTTTTTCAGTTCCTGTCGAATCGTTTTTCGATCTTTCTGGAAGCGTTCCGGACCCATTTACGGTTCTTTTAGAACCGTTTTCGATTCATTTGAACTCGTCTTGAACTCCTTGTAGGCACCGGTCTGGTCAGTTCTTGTAAAGAATCGGTTTTAGTACATAAGCAGCTCATGCGAAAGAGACGAAACACAAATTATGCCAACTAAATTGTGCTCGTGTGAAAGGGACCAATAAGATGTACATGTATAGAAAATAACGAAGATGTCGTGAACCGAAAATTTCGTTCACTTTTCGTACGAAATCAATTGTTTGGGACCGGAATTTTGGCATTTCGATAATTTTAACAATCAAATGTAGTTAAAAATAAAATAGAGTGCGAAGTGGAATTATTAATGAAATATTTTTAAACTAAATCAGATATATACTATAGACTCCGCAACAACATTTTCCGCTTCGAGATTAAAACAACGACAAATTCGCAAGAATTGAATACGGGGTTTAAGAGAAGACAAATCCCCGTTAATGCCTACAATGCGATAATCTAGTTGTGTGAAAACGGCAAAATTGTCGGATTTCCGGCGAGGCTAAAAAAAATCGAAATTAGAGAAAAATATGAGATCAGTAAAAATTGTGCGATAGTGCAGGAAAGGTGTAGAGACACATATCGTTCACGTACAATTTGGAAAGGAGCATATCTATAACTTTATATGATGAAGTTTATAGTACATATTTTTTCATATTCCTTGATTTTCTTTACTTTTATTGACTATTTTACAACCTCATGAGGTCAGATGTCTTACACATATTAATTAAACAAATTTTAACATATTCCTCCAACTGGCTCTATCCTTCGCCTTTTCTCGCCAGTTGGTAACACCAAGGATACGGAGAGATTCTTCTGCCTGGTCTTTCCAGCGGAGTCTTGGTCGCCCTTTTTTCCTGTTTTCATCGGATACCATGGCCTAGCCAACGCAATTGGCCTAATTTGATTCGCCTAGCTATGTCAACTTTTTTAGCGTATTGTAAAGCGTCTGAGGAATTTCTACGTGTAAAGGCCTTGTGCTAAGTTCGTTCACGTGAAATAAGTAGTTCTAAAAACTCATATTTTTACGTACCGTCGTTATGGTTGTCTACCATATTTTCTGTGTTCAACCAGGGGGATTCTATGGCACAGCTGATCGAAAAGGTACTAGGCCGATGATGGAGACTGAGAGAGCAAAGAAGACAGGAACTAGTTTTAAATAGGGTTTATTGACAGCTAAATTATGTTTTATGTTGATTGCATTGAACGAAAATACGCATACCCTTTGATTTCTGTCCGTTTTATGTCCAACGAAAGTGTAAAATTGGTAAAATACAGCAGCAAATAAACCTGTATGAAATGGCCTACTACCTCGTCGTCATGAAGAGGCATCGAAGAGAGAAATGAAAATTCTTAAGTATTTCTCTATGGTTCAACGCAAAAATCAATTTTTTCGATAAATTGAATGAAAATTGACACACTGGAGCTTCTCACAACCAGTGAGCTGTGCGCTTTCTAATTTTTCACTCACTGATTGGGACCTACAGTTTCACACCGAATATTACTCCATTGAATATTTCAATACACGTTATTGTATGCTATTTTATTATTGTATATATATTCCATCAAATTCCATCCATGTGTAAGTAAAAGTACATAAAGTATGAAATAATGAAGTTATGCTGAGAGATAGAAACGCGTTTGGGAGAATAGTGTCGACTTTTTGGTTCTCTTTTACGAAGGTTACCAAATAGCGCCCTAATATTATATATCATTTAATACGTAAAAAAAATTTAACACATAGAAGGAACCAAATTAGACCTTTAGTATCTTTGGACGAAATTCGTTTGAGGACTTTTTAAGACGTTTAAGCCATGTCCGTCTGTATGTCTGTCTTACTGTCTGTCTGGCTGGCTGGCTGGTCAGCGCGATAACTGCCGTAAATCTTTACAGATGACAATAAAACTTTGTCAGTGACTATTTTTTACCAATATTGAGTTTGGGATTTAAAATGGGCGTTTTGACCACGCCCCTTCTGGTACCTCCAATACAAATCGACACATTTAGCACAAAATCATATTTCTTTCAAACCTTTCTTCTGGTAGATGTGATTAGCTTCAACTCTCACACCGGTTAATAATCTGTAAATGCCTACTTAACTGAAGAAAATGGGCGAGATTGTCACGCCCATTCTGGTACCTCCCGCGTGAAACACTTCCGACCTTAATGAAATTAGGTACAAGGCTTCACGTTATCAAAAGCTAATCACCGATTAAAACAAGGGTGATTTTGCCACTCCCATTGTGGTACCTCCCATACAAAAGTTGTTTGGGCGTCTGGTTGTTCGGCATGAGAAGTCCCGCAAAACCAAACCAATCTTTGTGAAAGTTTGTACTAGTCAGTATTTAGCCAAATAAAGCTCTCCTATAGAAAATGGGCTGTTTTGCCGCATCCTTTCTGGTACCTCCCATATAAAAGTTGCGCGGATGACCGATTGATCCACACGATAATTCAAATAAACAACAGCCGAAATTAATAAAATTCGGCACTAGGCAATAACTAATAACTGACTATTGTGCCATGCCCAGTTTCGTACATCTCATACAAAAGTTGGGCGTAGTTGGGGTTTGCCGACTCGATATCTCCAATAAATCATAACCGATCTTAATAAAATTTGGTACTGATCAAAATTTTGGCAACAACTTGTCATGCCCATTTTTGTACCTCGCATATAAATATTGGGAGGGAAACTAACTAATTTGGGTATTCAATAATATTTAGCGCCATTTCGTCAATCTGTTGTTGAATATGGTCACTTTTGAGTATGGGCGTTTTTTAACAGAACTCCCAGGCAATGGATGAGGTACGGTATGGTGAGGGTATGATTAAGTCGGTTCCCCCAACCGATCACGACGAAAAAACACTAGCGTCTAAACGAAATGAGAGAGCGTCTGGTGACGTCAGTTAACTTTTTTTGCATTTGAATATTTGGAAAAATAATATTATATTTGTATACTATTCAAATTGTTTCTACTATTTTTAAAAAAATTCAGTCACTTTTATTGTATTGTGTTTAACGATAGACCATTTTGAACTCTTCTTTAATTTTCTATTGTATCCACATGTAGCATACACAGAAAAAACTAGTGTAATATTACCCACAGTCATGGTCCATTAAGCTATTGCCACTTACAGCTTTCAAAATAAAACGATCCACACATAATACTACGTAATGTGGCAACATTTGCTGTAATGGGTGAAAAAAATGCGATACGGCAACACGTTTGTACCAAGTGCCAACAAATACATGGTAGCAGCAAATGTTATAGTTGTAAACAGCAACAACAGACATTTTAATTTCAGTCATTTGTTTCAGTTGCCAAACTCTACAGAAATGTATACCAACAATACAAAAATACAAAACTGTATGAAATCAAAATACATATGATTAATCACATGTTTAAACGACCATACCTGATAGATAATTATACCATGATCAATACGTATAACATTTACCGCTCGTTGCACCCGGTTCAGACAGGGCAAGTTTCCTTTCTCATTTCTCTAGTTTATAGGAGAGAGAGGTGAAAGGAAGAAAACGGGGTACAGACTTGCCCGTACTCTTATTTCGTTTTGTTTTCTCATCCGCAATTTTTTATGCGAAGTTAGCTGCAGATGACAATTTGACATTGCATTTCATTTTTTGTTTCGTTCATAAAATTCTGGATAATAAACAAAGTACATAAGTGTGTTGTTTGATGTTGATAGGAAATAAAGGTTCTCCTATGCAATCAATTAATGTCGTTATTATTATGTATTCCTTTCACTTAAATTTTTTCCACAAATATAAAAATTTCCCTTCAGAATAAAATTTGTTCATAATTGAAATAAAATGGAATGTCATAAACGAAAGAACGTGGAAGCAAAAATTGCTCAAGCAAACTTTCCCTGTGTTTACGAGGTTCTTTCGAGCATTCATGAATACCACTATTCTGTAGTTTCTGGAGAAAAAACTCAGCAGTTGTGGTATTTATCTCACCCAAAATTTGTTTCTTGAAATTCTAATGGCAAAAAGCATGACAACATGCATATGTAAATTCAGCATTGTCGTTAGTAGTGTGTTTTGCACTTTCGATTTTGGCAATATTTCCTCTTGTCCTCATACAAAAAAATCACCATACCCAAACTAGGCAATATTACTTATGGTTATATTTTCTGTGTATGAATACTTCTGGATATTATCATGTCACAAATCATTTCAACCGCAGAGATGTATTGCACTTCAGTATGATTCTAAGCTTGTTTTTTTAATTCCTGCTAAACTAATTTTTCGACGACTTTGTTTGGGGTGCCGCTTAAAATCGCTTAATAGCTCCCCATACAAAGTGGTCGAAAAATTAGTTTAGCACGGAATAAAAAAAACAGGCTCACTATCATGGCAAAATAAGTAGCAAGTTTTTGTTTCAAGTTTTGTACACATACAGCTTGTCAAATTCATGTGAATTGATAGCTGTGATGGAGGCTGCAATATTCATGTTCCATAAAACTGCATGGCTTCTGTATAGCTCTATGAATCGCAACACATCATTATATTTAGAACCTCTACTCACAAACATTTTTAATTGTTTATAATATTTTAATGTTTGTAAAAGTAGAAATCAAAAAATTATGACTGTAGAATATTTGTAAGAAGGAAAACGAGAAACTGTTCATAACAAATGTAATCAGCTGTTTCCTTGAAAGAAAATTGAAACACACGACTTGAAAGATAAATTGAAAGCAAGTTCCTTTCAATTTTTAAAAGTGTGAGTGGATTAGTAAAAAGTGTGAATGTATTGAAACTTGAAAGTCAAAAATTGACCGTGTAACCCCCGTGTAAGGTAGAACCCAAGATGGATTCGTAGATGGTGAACTCATAAGGACAGCTGATTTGCTTTGTTTACATTGCAAACCACTTTCGAACTGTCATGTTCACATGTATTTCGTTTTTAGATGTGTTTAGGAATAGGAATTGAAGGTATTTTGTTTTTATTTCAGGAGCCGACCTTGTCAAATTCAGCCCATAAAATCATAGATAAAGTAAACAAATAGATGAAGCACAAGTGTTGGGAAAATTTTAGTGTAATGGGTAATTTTCTAGATGTCGTTGAAAGCAATAACTGGGATTTTTTTGATCCCAAAACAAAAAGTCAAAAAATATGACAATAAAAATCTAAAATTTCATATCAAAAGAAAAAATAATTTTCAAAAAAATATCAAGAAAACAACACACTTCTTAAAGTAGAATATCTGATGTCCATCGAATTGCAAAGCCATGTCACCACCGCCTATGTCCTAATAAATTTGTTCTTCCTCCGGTTCAGCGACCATTCCTTGTTGAGAGTCCTCCGACACTCTAACGGTTTGGCATCTGCGGCCAAAGAAGTTGCTACAGTTTTTGGCCAAGGAAGCTTTTAGACGGCATTCCGGGAAGTTCATCTTTGGGTGGTCTTACGGGTTTTCTCCTATTGATATCCCAACACCGGCTTCGTGGCTTTGATATATTTTTTTATATAAGAAACAAAGGTTATTATGTAAAATCACATACATTTTGTCACATTTTCCATTGTTTAAATTATTTTCATAAAAATTTCCCACAATTTTGAATAAACGTCAATGAGAATTATGGGAAACTGCAGTGAAAGTGACAGTAGTATACCACCTAGTGAACAAAGTTGACAATGGGCGCGCTATATCTATTATTTCCTTTATCTATGCATAAAATTGTCAAGATGTATTTATTTCAGGTATCAGTAGGAATTGTTGTAATTTTCGGCAACAACCACAAGGACAAGAAAAAATTTTATCTGCTGTTTTAACGCTAGCACCTGTTTAAGAATTCCCAATTCGTACGATGAGTTTTACGACGTCGTTTTCCCCTAATTTCTTTTTAACACCGGGGTTACACAACTGGTTGAAAGAGAAAATCGCAAGCAACAGCCTTTCAACCATAGAGTAAATATATAGTAGAGCCGCCATTTGTCTCATCTGAAGTTTCCTTTCACACTCTTCGTGATGCGGTCGGTGTGATAGAGAGATGTTTGACGAAAAGTGATATACACCAGGTGGAATTACAATAACTTCTTGCTTTAATTTTTCATGCCATTTTGGTGAAAAACTGTGAAATTTAAATGTGTTTTAAACTTGTATTTAACACATTAATTTTAACACACATAACGAAATGCCGTTGTTGTTATTTTGTTCGTTGTTTTGAACCATTGCCTCTATCTGGTATTAGTAAAGCAATTCTTTTCAACATCAAACGTATACATCACACGAGGACAAATGTCAGAAATTTGGTGAGTGAAAGATTTTCTCTACCCATATTTACTCTATGCTTTCAACTTTAAAATGTGTGAGTGTATTAGTGAAAAATTCTGAGTTGAAAGCAACTAGTTGAAAGTGTGACCCCCGGGTAAAGCAACTTCCAAAAATCATTTGTGTTCATACGATGATTTTTACTTGCATGTCTTTTTTTGCAGTCAGAGTTGATTTTTATTGCTTAATCGGTTAATATGCTATAGTCGATTTTCGGATCAAGAAATACATTTGTCTGTACACAAAATTTATTTGAATTAATTTAAACCAATTTACGCCTAAATATTAAATAAAAATTCATTATTCCACATTTTCATTTTTGCTATTCGAAAACTTTAGTTGCATCCCAAGTTCTGCAGTCAATTATAAAATTTAGTTCTCTTAATGTCACCCTGCTACTTCCAGGTACGAAAAAGAATAAAACGTATTAAGAAAAACAGAAATTAGTAGATAGAGAAATATGAAAAAAGACACGAAAAACACAAATCGAGACTTTATATTATACTTATGCATTATAAAAATATTACTTCCATGAAATTGACTAAAAAATACTAACACATACGCAAACATGTGTACGTACACGCAGTTCATATTCATCTCGTGCAAGGCTGATCTAGTAGAGGTTAACGCATTAGAACAGCTGATTTTGCCACCTTATGACTCTATCTGTCAAATTCAGTATATTTTGTGATTGTACTTTTTTGTTTACTTTGTTTGGTCATATGTATTTGTGTTGAATTTGACATTTAGAGTCATAGAACAAAAACAAAATCCATGTTGTTGGTGCCCACGACAACAACAAATCCTACTGCGTTAACCGTCGTGTATACTCGACGGAACAAAAATTATGCCAGCATAATTGTTCTCGTGTATACTGGGTCATTTACATTAATGACATCACATACAAATATAAATGCGAGTGCATGGTAAAATTATTTATCGGGTAATTTGTAGTTTTTTTTTTATTTTCCGTGGTTAAGCTGTCAAATTTGATTTAGTTTCTTTTTATTTGTTAATAAAATTCAAAGGATTTCAATCAAAATGCAATTTATAGCATAGATTTTGTATCAAGTAAGATAATCTTATTAAATTTTTCACATTTTGTGTACGTTGTGATTTTCATTATACAGCTAATTTTGATAGCTTAACCACAGAATTTCTAATGCAACTACCTAATAAATAATTCTACCATGAGCTAGTGTTATAAGGACAGCTGATATTGTTTTCTTTTCTTATTTTTTTAAATACCAACAAAATTCTAAATAAATTCCACAAAAAAATATATTTAATTACCTAAAAAGTTATTTCTACAAATAAAGAAATATAACGAATGACTCACTGACAGAATTGTATGGTAGTAATACATACAACTCATCATGCTATCACCCGGTATTACTCCCTAATGGCATCATGAAATACAAATTGTCAAAACTAAATCGAATGAAATGCATTTAAACACCTTATTGCCGTAGGATGATAATCACGACCTTATCATGATAAAAAAGTGAATGTAAACGCGCTATAAATGTCACACTGTTGGTGGGCTGATAGGTGTTTCCACGGCAGAATGAGAAGGTAAACTCAGTAGAACAGATTTTTTCAATTTGTTCTTGTTGTTTAGTTGGCCGTGTCTGTCAGATTCAGGGGTTTTGTTTTTGCACGTTTTTGTTTACATTTGTTGTTGGCATACGAAATTGTCTGTTCACTTTGACATCAGAAGAGCCAAAGAAACCAAGGTGCCTGGTGTTGTTGCCCAAAATTGTTGTTGTATCTACTGCGACTACTTGTTAATTTTACTATGGAAGTTGCAAAAAAAATCGTGAACAGACTCAGTGATTATAGCACAATTGATGAATGGCCGAATATCAACCAAGCTGATGGCATCTCTGTTATAAATATTTTTTTGCACATTCGGGCGAAATTGTTGTTTAGTTTTAATTTTGTTCTAATTATGTTCCTCAAACCTTTCAAATTAAAAAGCAATGCTCCTTTAAAAGGATCAGATGCCAAGAAGTTGCGTCAACGCATACAAAACGAATTTCCAGACGCGAATGCAGATCTTTTGATTCCTCCAAAGTCAAACGTCACCGTATTGAAATTGATTACCCATGGCGATTTTCAGACAACGGCATACTGCGTGGACAAGTTGCCAATGTTTTTTGAGAACGAGGAAAATAAACTTGTGCCAACATTATATAGTTTGTGGCAGGTAATAACGAATAGTACGATCGAAGTTATGTTTAAATGTTTTCATTTTTATTTACAACCCTTAGGTGACTAACCTTCTGCCGTATTTTACTACACAAGCCGCTGTATTACCACGACTTAGCAATGGGGCTGACTTGATGTTGCCCGGTGTAGTACCTCAAGGAACTGGAATGAATATTTATGGACATCATAAAAAAGGGCAATTAGGTAACGCATTTTCAACTACAATTGCTTTATTGTCAGGGTACATATTTCGATGAGAAATGCTTCCCACCAATCACTTGGAAGAAAAGATTGGTATAAATCGGAGTCCACATACACATTTGAAAGATGGTAGCTGGAACATATTCCAGAGTCTTTATCCACAAAGTTCTCAACTATGGTCAAACCAGTACATAAGTTTCAGTCGGGTGAACCGACTTAATCATACCCTCACCATACCGTAACTTCTGTTAAAAAAAACGCCCATATTCAACAGCAGATTGACGACATTGCGCTAAATATTATTGAATACCCAAATTAGTTAGTTTCCCTCCCAATATTTATATGTGAGGTACAAAAATGGGCATGGCAAGTTGTTGCCAAAATTTTGATCAGTACCAAATTTTATTAAGATCGGTTATGATTTATTGGAGATATCGAGTCGGCAAACCCCAACTACGCCCAACTTTTGTATGAGATGTACGAAACTGGCACAATAGTCAGTTATTAGTTACATAGTAGCTTTTAGCAAAATATTGCCTAGTCCCGAATTTTATTAATTTCGGTTGTTGTTTATGGGAATTGTGTGGATCAACCGGTCATCCGCCCAACTTTTATGTGGGAGGTACCAGAATGGGTGAGGCAAAACAGCTCATTTTCTATAGGATAGCTTTATTTGGCTAAATACTGGCTAGTACAAACTTTCATAAATATTGGTTTGGTTTTGCGGGACTTCTCATGCCGAACAACCAGATGCCCAGACAACTTTTGTATGGGAGGTACAACAATGGACGTGGCAAAATCACCCTTGTTTTAATCGGTGAATTAAGCCTTATACTTAATTTCATTAAGGTCGGAAGTGTTTCACGCGATTTATCGGATTGACAATCCGGTCGAACACCATGTTTTGTATGGAATGGGCGTGACAATCTCGCCCATTTTCTCCAGTTAAGTAGGCATTTACAGATTATTAACCGGTGTGAGAGTTGAAGCTAATCACATCTACCAGAAGAAAGGTTTGAAAGAAATATGATTTTGTGCTAAATGTGTTGATTTGTATGGGAGATACCAGGAGGGGCGTGGTCAAAACGCCCATTTTCAATCCCAAATATTGGTAAATAATAGTCACTGACAAAGTTTTATTGTCATCTGTAAAGATTTACGGCAGTTACCGTGTTGACCAGCCAGCCAGACAGACGGACATGGCTTAAACGTTTTAAAAGGTCCTAAAACGAATTTCGTCCAAAGATACTAAGGGTCTAATTTGGTTCCTTCTATGTGTTACATTTTTTTACGTATTAAATGATATATACCCCCATCCTATGGTGAGGGTATAAAATGGAATGAAAACATGTATTTCTTCCCACCGATCATTTGGAAGGAAAGATTAGTATAAATGGGATCTATTGGAGTCACACATACATATCTGATAGGTGGTACATGGGACATATTCCAGTCATTATCCACAAGGCCATCAAATAGGCCGAAACAGAATAACGCATAAATTTATATTCCTTCCCAAAGTCTCACATACTCATCTGATAGGTAATACTTCGGGATATTTCAGAGTCTTTATCCACAGTATATCAAGTATGATCAAAAAAGGATGACCCAAAAAATTTATATTTATTCCCACCGATCATTTGGAAGAAGATATTAGTATAAATGGGCTCTATTGAAGTCCCATATACACATCTAGATGGTACTTGGGGTCCTTATCAAAATATACAACTTTGACCTTTAATATCTCCGATGTTTAAAGGGTTATTAGGACAACCGATGCATCAAATTAAAGCCTGAATTCTTGGACATAAGTGTGTATTTCCCGATACCTATCTTTACCCAGGGACTATACAAAGCAGTGAAAGTTCGAATAACTCAATACATTCACGAAACTTTACTAATCCAATCAAATTTGAGTGACTACCCAGCCAGCCAAGTTCGGAGCGCTCCGAAAAGGAGCATGTTGGGACTCCAGCAGCGATTCTCAAAGATGTTTTTGTGGAGTGCACTTATAGAGGGCGTCCGAAAGAGGTCCGCATGGAATTGTTTTAGGAGCCTTGAATTATATTGTAATTTTATTATCTTTGTACTCCCAAAAATAAGCGTGTAGGGACTCCCACAGCGCTCCTCAAATGAGTGTATACGGAGTGCGCCTATAAAAGGCGTCCGAAAGAGCTCCGCATGGGATTGTGTTGGGAGCGTTGAATCACTCATACAGAATTACCGGAAGGAATATTACAAAATTTTTTTTTATTTATTTTTTTATTTATTTTATACAGTTCAATAACCGAGCCAATAAGGCCCATTTCTACTCAAATAAAAATTTAACAAAATTAAAATAAAGTCGACGTATATAAACTAACATTAAATATGCAATAGTAATATAAATAATAAAAACTAATAATAATGATAAACACAGAATTTAATCAAACAAAGAATATACATATATATAAGATTGAATATAAAACAATTAATATAGATAATAGATAGTGACCGTCGGTGGTGCAATGGGTAGTGTGCGCGCCTCTTGTACAGGAGATCCTGGGTTCGATCCCTGCTCCAACCACCTTAAAATTTCTTTCGACGACGGCCACCTCGCATAGTGACGGCGACACTATCGAGTATATAGCCATGAAAAAGCTTCTCAAAATACCGTTCGGAATCGGTGTAAAACTGTAGGTCCCAACCAGTGAGTGAAAACTGGAAAGAGCACAGCTCAGTGATTGTGAGAAGTTCTCCCCGGTCCCTTCATGGGATGTAATGGGAAACCATTTATTTTTTTTTTTTATTGATAATATTGATAACAGATTATTCCCTTTCCGAATTAAAAAGCTTAAGTAGTATTAAATAAGAATACCCGTGACAGTTAAAGAACAAATGACAATACGAATTTTCACTTGTTATGCGCTTGAGTTGTGACATAGAGCATTAGCTTATATTAGCCAAAGTTAATATAACTAAAAGATTATGGCGTAAAGTGTTCTGAAACATGCAAAAAATAATTGGACACATATTAATACACAAGTTACAACACTACAATTCATTTGTTTCCATATGCTGGTAGTCTTTTTTTAAATGTATCTAGCGAATGATTAAAAGTTTTAAGGCTAGACGGAAGTTTGTTGTAAAATCCCACTGCTGTTGCCTTGATCATGTTGAAAGCATTACGACTTCAGCATAATCAACTGCATGAAAGGAAAATCCATCATACGCATCCTCAGGAATATTCGGATAACTCTGGTTGGCGGGCGACTGATTAGACAAAAACGTACGACTTAACTGTCCAACATCAAAATCAACAACCCCTTCATTTCCATCACTTATCCATTGCCTTTCAATATATTCCAAATTTCTTTGGTGGACTTACCCTCAAATATTTTACTATGACTTTGAAATTTTATTCTTCTAATTACCCTCTAAGCACGGTTTCTGCATCTGCAATATTGTCTCCAATTGGTACGACAATTATTGAAAGCAATTATTGAAATATACTGTGAGTGTCAAAAGAAAGTGTACATGTTTGTTGCATATCCTTGCTGCGCCAACGAAAACAGCTATGTGTTTTTTATTAACTTTTCAGGAAAGCAAAAAAACTAAATTTTCTTGGAACATTTGTTCTACAACTCTGTCTTTGTCAGTACCATAAACTTTGAAGCCTATGCAAATATCGAGAAAGATCTGCGTGAGCGAATGTATAAATACAAATGGTTTTCAATTGTGCAATAAAATGGTTTTCAAAAAATTACACATAACCCTTTTCGTTCGCGCAGTAACGATATGTTTTACAGTTTATTTGAATGTTAAAAAATAATAATTACCTCAACTCTTTATACAGGCTGATTCAGGAAGTTCCGGACAAATTTCTCCAGCGTATTCCTTGGCTCATTTTATGAAGAAAAGTCCACCAGGACCATGTCCGAAAATGCAAGGGTGCGAAATGGCAGCGGGTTCAAAATGTTGGGATTGGCGGTCGGAGGGTAGTAGGGTAAAGTTACTAACTTCTGAGCCAGTGGTCGGATTTTTTTGTTTTTGGGCTTGTTGGAAAGGTCTTTAAGAGGCCTTTCAGAATCTATAAAAAATCAAATCGCCGAGATACAGAGCTTTCGGAAAAAAAATGGAAAAAAAAATTCACATAACCTCAATTTGCTCAGCAGGTAACTTATGCTTATAGCCATACCTCTTACCTTTCCAAAATGACCTAAACGAAGACCAGAGGTCTTACCGTTCCAAAGTTATGATCATTTTACTGAAATGCAAAAATGTTTGTTTTTGTTTTTGGAAGCGAAATAACAGCACACATTTATATATTAACACGTTTAAGATTTTAAGTAGTATTTATAGGTACTCATTGATAGAATTTTGTCATTCAACAAGTGTCTACGAACGCGAAAAGTACGAGTGATTTTTGTCCGGTTTTTTTAAAGTGACAATGCCTCTTAAAGGCCTTACCAACAAGTCTGAAAACAAAAAAATCCGACTACTGGCTCAGAAATTAACAACTTAGTGTCATTGTCCTGCTGAAATATCCAAGCTAAAGGTAAATCGGGTGCATGATCTGCTAGTAGGTTCCATTCTTGTACATTATGCCAGTCATTTTGACTTCAATTTGGGCAATTGCACAAACACCGGTTGCAGTGAAACACCCCAATACCATTACTGATGTATCACCATGTTTATCCGCTTTTTTCGTGTAACGTGGATTTAATTCTTGAAGTAGCGGACGCCTGACACGAAGTTTTTCATAATTTTCGAACACGTTGAATTTTGATTCATCGCTCAAAACAACCAAATTCCAGAACTTTGAGTCTTTAAGAAGATGCTGCTTAGCAAATATCAATCTTCCATTAATTTTTTGTTTGTCACGTTGGGTTTACATTTTGCTGGTCTCCCATTTAACTCTTCTCTTGTAAATGTCGACGAACAGTTGGTGCCGATATTTGTCTACCATGATATTCATCCCCGATTTCAGTAGAAGTCAAAAATGGATAGAACTTGCTCATCCTGACTAATCGGCTGTCAGCAGCTGGTGTAGTTTTTCTTAGATATTTACGAGGTAAATTTCCGAAAGTTATATTTTTCTTGTAATATTGTATTGCGTTCTTCACTCTCTCTCTAGAAAACGTAAAAGCTCAGTGACCTGAGCAATGGTTTGGTTTTTTTCAAAATATTTCCATATTATTTTTCTTTCCATTAGCGTTGAATTTTTTTGCTGGCCCATTTTTAAAAAATTGTATACCAATTTAAGTTAAAAACAGTTTTTGGGATTATACAACAACCAATTAAGTAAGAGGTGCGATTTACTATAGACGTTTACAGATGATACGCTCTGTTTTCAAACGTAATGGCTTAATTATCTGAGCGCTTGCATGTGAAGTTTGGCAACGAAAAATGGATCCTTACCACAAAATAATCAAACTTGTTTTTTGTAGTACATATTTGTATATGAATGTGTCAGGTTCCAAATCGATTAACTCCATCAAAAAATACCTGTAGAAACTTAAATTTTCGCTGGGTTTTCAAATTCCACGTTCATTATAAATGCAAACTGACATTATATATTACATCACTACAGCTGTATCTATTATATAGTTAAATTCAAAATGAACTGGGTACATTAGTTTAACCCACAGACACTAACATACCAAAATTTTTGGAAAGTGGAGTTAATCGATTTGGCAACTGACACATTCATATATTGGACAGCGTTCATGGTATTTCTCAACCAATGTTTTGTCCATAATATGAAAAACACGTCCAAACCTTTACATTTGATCCTCCATGTTTGGCCGTTTTGGTAGCATCACGGTGGACGTATTTCGTATTCGGTCGACGTCTTACAAATTATCGACATCCTGCAAACAATTTTTTATTCATCTGACCATAAAATAAATCTCCACTTTTCGGTTGATCACTGCAGCCGTGTATTTTTTTATTTTTATTTTTTAGCAATGTATTTTTTTATTTTAGAAATTTTCTTATTTTGGCGATTTTTTAAAAAAAATTCTTCCATACGAATTGGACCACTTTATGAAAAACCCTTAGAAACCCTCAGAAATTGGTTTGTTTTTTTTTCGATTGGACGCTCTTTTTCTGAGATATAGAAATTGTTTCTAACTTTTTCATTCTTTCGATCAAAAGTGGGGATGGGTTACCCTGGGTAACCCATTACCCATCGTCGTGAGTAACCCATTACCGTGACAATAATGGGTAATGCTCCATCGTCGTGGGTAACTACGCATTATTTTCACCATTACCCTGTGGGTATTGGGTAATTCCCCATTGTTGTGGGTAGCTACCCATTATTTTCCCATACCCTCTGGGTAATGGCTAAAACATTGATATTCCCCACGGCAATAATAATAGATTACCCATTATTATGGGTATTAGTATGTTCTAGTCCTAGTGCCCTACTGTAGTCTTCATAGATGATTCTTCATGTTCCAGACTCTAGTGACGTTAAGGAAATGAATTGAATATATGATGAATTGCTGTTTACAAACTTAAACTTACCACACATTACTGTAATGAAAGTTGCGACACCAAAATATCTGCTTAAAAGAGGAACAATTCTTCAAAAATTATATTTCTGTACTTACCATTCCCAAACTCAAAACTTTGTGACAATTTTTGTTGACAAACATAAATATAGACATTTTCGTATATGCAAAGTGACAATGTATAAACCAACTACTGGCATGGGCGATATCATAGTTAATAATGGGACCTAAAAGTGTCATCTTTCTCATCTGGCGGTTCATTTCACTCTTCGTGGTGAGGTCGGTGCGATAGAGAGTTATTTGACGTAAATTAACTTACACCAGGTGAAGTTACGAGAACTTTTGACGTAAATTTGTCGTCTTTTTGGTTGAAAACTGTGAAATTTAAACTTATTTTTAACTTTTTTGTTATCTTTTATTATTAGTATATATTTGTGGTGTATTTACACAAAAATTGTAACACACAAAACGAAATGGCTTTGCTGATTTCTTGTTGGTTGGTTTGAACGAATACCTCTATCTGCTATTATTAAATAAATACTTTTCAACATGCAACGTCCATATGCAACCTAACCAAACTTCGTAAGTTTACTGAGAAAAAAATAACCAGAAATGTAATGCAATGTAAAAATACAAAAATTAATATAAAATCTTAACTCTTATTTTCTACTAAAAATGTTGGTCGTTTATTTTTTCGTGCGTAAGCTTCATTTTTAACTTATTTTTTAAATTTACATGAAAATTAAAGCGCCATCTAGCAAAAAAAAAATTGTTTTGAGTGTTTTTCAGACCAAGTTGTTCGTGATTATTCTGTTCGATGAAAATGTTATATATTCTATAACCTTGCCGGCTTTTTTGGTCGCAATTCCAATGTATTAAATAAAACTATTTAATTCAATTGTTTTCCCTACGTTTCGATGCTTTATTGGCATCCTCTTCAGGGGAGTTTTATTCTAAATAACAATGATAACAATTGATATTACATTTAGTATTTTCCGTTCACTGTTCACACTTACTTCGTTTTTCTATATATTTATTTGCATGTCTATTTAGTGTTAATCTAACATAAATGTATATATGTCGTACATGTATGTTTTCTCCACACTATATATGTTTGTCCAGTGTTAGCGTCATGTAGTAGTGACAATTTGTCTTGTCTTTGTCCTCTTTTGTGTTCATACTTATGTCATGTTTTTGTTGAATTCTCAAACTCTCTAGTGTATATCTCCTGTTAGTGTTCTTCTCTCTGTCTATAATTCTGACGTTTTCCATGTCTGGTGTGTGATTGTTCTCCATCATATGTTGTGAGAGTGCAGTGCTCATTCTCCTGTTCCTTATGTCTGCCTTGTGTTCTGTCATTCTAGTTTCCAATGATCTTTTAGTGGTGCCAATGTATGTACTGTACTACTGCAACACCAACGAAAAAATTGTGAAACAGAGGACACGATTAATATACTTACTGGAGTGCAAGGATTTTGGGGTATTACCACCGCACATAAGAAACTCGACGAACAAAATATCTAAATGTTTCGACGACGATAAAGTTAAACATATTTTCGACAAAACGGAATACAATTTTCACACTAGAATACTGAAAATTGAAATCAAACAAACCAACATTAATATCAATAACTTGGGCATTACTATCAGGAAACTGAAGAACTCTGTACGACAATTATTGGACGTCGAGGATTATAGTAAATTCATTGGTACTCAACGCACATGCTACAACTCACAGTTCGAACAAGTACAACAGAACCACCGACACAAACTACAAAAGGCGAAACAGGAACACTTCGACAAATTAGGACTCACATTCAATGAGGATTGGTTCATCAATAACACCAACGTATACTTTCCAACGGAATCCAAATGGCTGCTCTCACTAGGATCCAAATTTGCCATACCAATCACAGGCAAAAGTTTCTCACCCATACACATCATCGCAGAACTGGAACAAGGAGTACAACAGCACACAGATGATAGGGAAAAGGACATCATCAGAACGAGAATAGCGAATAATATTAACAATTACAAGCGAAGGCTGAACAACACACCGAGGGAAAAGTTTATAATTACCATCTACAAACGCACGGAGAAATTACTTCGAGAGCATAGGAACAGAATCATCATCACAACAGCGGACAAGGGTAATAAAACTGTCATTATGTACAGGCGAGAATACAGCACGAAAATGTCACAACTACTGGAGGACAAAACAACATACAGGCCAACTAGAAAAGACCCCACCACCAAATTACAGAAAACTAACAATAACATCATTACAGATCTTTACAAAAACAAACATATTGACACATATCTAAAACAAAAACTTACATGTCATGCGGCAATAGCACCAAGACTCTACGGACTACCGAAAATACACAAACCTGACATACCTCTTAGACCGATCTCAGCATCTACGAACGTACCTTGCTATAACTTATCTAAACATATAGGGACAATACTGCAGAATATTATATCGGACCAATACAACATTAAAAATAGCAAAATACTTAGGGAAAGGCTAGCAGACATACCACTTGAAGATGACGACATTCTAGTCTCATTCGACGTTGTCTCATTATTCACGAACATCCCTACACATTTGGCAATTAAAAATATCATGCACCAATGGGCAACAATTTCAAAATACACGGACATACCTAGACAAACATTTTTGAAAATCCTCAATTTTTGTCTCAACGACAACAACTACTTCATCTTTGATGAAAACATATATACTCAGACGTATGGAATGCCGATGGGAAACCCACTCTCTCCAACAATAGCTGACATAGTGCTGGACAAATTATTAGACGACACATTTACAGACTTACGGAAACATAATATAAAACCCAAAGTGTTGGTTAAATATGTTGATGATATTTTTGCCATCATCAAAAGACAGGACACGGACACCATTTTAGAACACTTGAACAAATACCATAATAAAATACAATTCACCATAGAAAAAGAAATAGACGAAACCATTGCATTCCTGGACTTGAAGATACACAGACAATCAACAACTTTAATTACAGACTGGTATTCAAAACCGACAGCATCCGGACGAATGATGAATTATTACTCCACACAACCGCAAAATCAAAAGTTAAACACAGCCTACAATTTCATTAAAACAGTTTTCGATAACAGTCATGAAAAATTCCACAACAAAAATTACAAAATCATAACTAAAATTCTCCACAAAAACAACTATCCACAATATATCATAAAACACTTAATACAAAAATATAACAATAGGACAACAAACACTACAACCCAACTTACGGAAAATCGAAACGAAAACACATCATATATAAGCGTCAAATACATACCATCGCTAACAGATAACAAATTACTGAAAAACATTTTCAATAATGACATTAAAATTGCACACAAACCCAACAATACCCTACAGAACATATTCTCCAAGACAAAAACCCGGATACACAAAAACCACCAACACAATGTAGTATATGAAATTTCATGCACTGGCAACACTGATGAAACATGTGGGCAAATATACATTGGCACCACTAAAAGATCATTGGAAACTAGAATGACAGAACACAAGGCAGACATAAGGAACAGGAGAATGAGCACTGCACTCTCACAACATATGATGGAGAACAATCACACACCAGACATGGAAAACGTCAGAATTATAGACAGAGAGAAGAACACTAACAGGAGATATACACTAGAGAGTTTGAGAATTCAACAAAAACATGACATAAGTATGAACACAAAAGAGGACAAAGACAAGACAAATTGTCACTACTACATGACGCTAACACTGGACAAACATATATAGTGTGGAGAAAACATACATGTACGACATATATACATTTATGTTAGATTAACACTAAATAGACATGCAAATAAATATATAGAAAAACGAAGTAAGTGTGAACAGTGAACGGAAAATACTAAATGTAATATCAATTGTTATCATTGTTATTTAGAATAAAACTCCCCTGAAGAGGATGCCAATAAAGCATCGAAACGTAGGGAAAACAATTGAATTAAATAGTTTTATTTAATACATTGGAATTGCGACCAAAAAAGCCGGCAAGGTTATAGAATATATAACATTTTCATCGAAAAATTGTTTTTGTTTTAATAAAAAATCCAAATTTAATTCCCTTTTCAAAACTGGCTCCAGCGTTAAAATCGGTTCACCCATTCTGTTTTTATAGAACTTTTTATAATAATATTAATTACAAGTGAACCTCCACGGTCCTTCGAAGCTTAAAAATCGAGTTTCTCAAAATTCGGACGAGCTACAGCAAAACGCCGAGACACGTATTTCTTTATTTTAAGGCTATTTTCATATTCTGTTAACATTTCTCATGTGTGCTCAAAAAAAATTGATTTTGTCGTACTGTGTTATTGATCCAATTTTAGGGTATTGGAAATTTTTAACCTGTTTTTAATTGTATATACTGATTTTGTTTTACAGTTGCTGTAAATTTGACCTCCAATAAATCGGCTGTCGGTATTGGATATTTACCTCGTTCCAGTGATGATTTATACATGTGTGGTGGACATGGTGTTGGGGTAAAAATGTTACATTTGTTTGGCGATAAATTATGGGGACATGAGCCTCAGCTGGCACAACAAGTTCCTCAATTTAAAGCCACAAAATTGACTGAAGATGATTTTCCCGCTTTGGGGTCAAATGCAAAATCCAATAAAAAAGAAACAGGCGAGATAATCGTGGAGTTACCAAGTGAGGAAGAGATAGTAACGAACGAACTACAAAATTTAACAGTAAATAAGACCGTCAAAACTCAGACACCGGACATCGAAAATCTTGACGATAAAGAAAATTTACAAGATAATGACCTCGAATCTCCACAAGGCACAACTGATAATTCGGAGAGTGCAGAAGCTCAGCTTAGGAATGCTTTTCTGTCAGCCCTTAAAAATCATGGAAAATCGTTGCAGTTGCCATTGTTAACTAGTAACTTCTACCGGCTTTATGTTGTTCCAGAGGCTCAGCAAAACATTGACCTGAAAAAGACTAAATACAAGAAGCTATCAAACTTTCTCAATGAAATGATTGATCAAGGTTTCATTATAGTAAAGGAAGAAACTAAGGGTGTTGACAAAATTACATTCATTGATTTTGATCATCCAGATCTATTAAATTTTATAACTGATTATAAAAAGCCTTCCACTGCTGCTGATGGATCGACCGATAATCCGTTGTTCCATTCAGAATTGACCGAGTTATATACCGTCACACCGGTTACTGCTCCCCTGTTCACTAAGTTGAATTACAAAAGAGGAGAAGGTATACCGGCATCTAGGATAAAGAAAGTCATACGGGAGTATATAAACAAGGCAAATTTACCGCTGTCAAAGAATGCTCAAGCTGAAGATAAATCGTATGTCCTGGATGAGTGTTTACAGAAGATTTGTAACACCAATTTAGCGCCTTTATCGCGAATTCTAAACTCTGTAATATCAGAAATGGAACACTCATATCAGATGTGTAATGCTAAGGATGTCGCGTGCAATAAGCCAATGATACAAATGTCCTTAGCGACAAGATCTGGTAACAAAAAAGTAACATTGGTTAGTAACATTGAGTGTTATGGCATTATATTGACGGAATTTATAAAACTCTGCAAGCAAGGAGCTGCTGCTAGCACAACAGTAGTGACACTGCCAAACCAAAACAGAGAAATGTTACAGATACAGGGCAATCAAGTTAGATTTATTCATACGCTGCTGACGGAAACGTATAAAATACCACCAAAATGCATATTGGGCTTAGAATTGGCTAAAGATGGGAAAAAGAACAAAAAGAAGTAAATTAATATTTATATATTTGTAGTACCATACAATGTAATTGTCTTGTATATTTGTTTTGAGTTTATAAAAGAAATATTAAACAACCACCGTAATATAACTTTGTATTATTTGAAATTGTAGGAGGATTTCAGCCGACCTAGTGCATGTTATAGAATTCGTTGTTGTTTTTAGTCTGGAATGGAGCTTTACAAATGTATAAATTTTATTGTATGTAAATAAATAAATTTTAAGTTTTATATATACTTTATTTTCGGGCTGGCTATATGGGTCAGAATTGCAGCAGAGATGTAAATAAATCTAAATTATTTCATCGTCCTTCTGAACGTTTCTTTGGTTTTTTCCAACTTGGTCAGGAGAAATTTATTCGTTGAAATTCCTGTATATACAATATGTTTTATAGTTTAGTTTTCTGTTTATGAATTATTGGGTTTTTTTCACTTACGATTGGTTTTATATGACAATGGTAATTACTTGTAATATTAAAACACTGGACTTAACGACATAATTAATAAATAATTATATACTCAAATACTCAATGTAAAAATAATCACAGGGAAGAACTTAAAAACTAATATCACAGAATTTTAAATTTCAAAATATTGCAACGGAATATTTATCCATCTCTTCTAAGAAGTTTGCACCCTGACAAGTAGACGACTCATTTACTCTTTGATTGGTCATTATCCTCCTTCGTGTTCATAAATCTCTTTATTCGCTGTTGTACTCGTAGTCTCAAGAGTGTAACGTTTCCTATCCAATAAGCATATCGGATTTGGTATCTCTGATTTGATTTCGATATCGGGTTCGTTCAAAGTTCAAGATCGGATACACAGTATCGAAATAATTTCGGATTAAAATTTCTACCGGAAAATAAGTAACAAAATGTATTAGATATAAAAAACGTTTTCAAAATGAAATTATCGAAAGAGCTATATTTTGTACTTTAATTCACTAATATTATGTCCTTTTTAAAATTAAAAAAAATAAATAAATATACTGTTGTGGAGTTAATTCAACATTTAAGATTTTATGTCAGTATTTTGTGTTATCCGTTAATTTAAATATTTTACTTCAAATTTTGTGATTTGTTTGTCTGATTATCTCGTTTGACGTTTGATGAATTTGTTTGTTTACTATGGTTACCGATTACATTTTCTACGTTTTACTGTGTACTCGAGCGATAATTAGATTTTGAACTTCTTGCATATGTATAATATTACTTGATACATATTCTTGCATTTGTAGTCGTATAACTTAGCGCGGATTTTGTTACTTAAAAGGAAAACTAACGACTCGTGAAGAGGTTATGTCCAGGCCGATCGTGAAGAGAATATAATTAATTTGATAAATATATAATTGTTTTATTTAGATAATAAAACCATCTGAAATGAAATAAAACGGTCGATTTATGAAATAAAGTTGCGTTTTATTATAATTCTAAACACAACCTGTTACATACGTAACAGTTCAAGTTGCTGCCGCAACATATACATATACAAGGTGGCGCAAAAGTAATCCTATCAGAAAATGTTATAAATTTTGCGATTGGCCCCTAATGTCAGTTCTGTTTTGACATTTGTGTAGTAAACACATGCGAAATACACGTTAATAAACAATGTTACGCTACACTGCTCCAGAACGCGGAATATTGCTGACTATTTATTTGACCAATAATCGGCCGGTGACTTTGGCACAACGTGAATTTCGTCGCAGATTTCCTGGCCGTCCAACGCCTACTGGTGAAACACTGCGACGTTTAGCCGCTCGCCTCGAAGAGACTGGCACAACACGAGATGCTGCCAGGCGTGGCAGACCCCTGAGTAGCCGTTCTGCAGAGAATCTTGCTGCTGTAGCCGAGGATGTCATAGAAGCGCCGTCGACATCGACCAGACGACGTGCCACGCTACAGAGCAATGATCAACGAGTTCTTTTTGCCGCAAGTTGATGAATTGGGATTGGAAAACATGTGGTTCCAACAGGACGGTGCAACGGCACACACTGCACGTGCCACAACCGATATGCTGAAGGATGCATTTCCCGGGCGCCTAATCTCCCGTTTTGGCGATTTGCACTGGCCAGCAAGATCGCCTGATTTGACCGCTCCAGACTTCTTTTTGTGGGGCTTTTTGAAGTCGCGGGTTTATGTCAACAAGCCTCAGACTCTTGCAGCTCTTAAAGACAATATCCGTCAAGAATGTGAGGACCTATCGCCGGAAGTTTTGGCCAAAGTGAAGGAAAATGCCATAAAAAGGGCTCAAATGGCAATCAACTGTGGCGGCGGCCATTTACATGACATCATATTCTCGACTTGATGTAAAAAAAATTAAAAGACCAAATAAAAATAATCCACAAGAAGAATCAAAGTTTTTCATTTTTTTTAAATTACAGCCAAAAAACATCGGAAGTTTACTTTTGCGCCACCTTGTATAAAAGACAAATAATATGAAAAATAAAAAAGAGTAATATATTATGGTAGTTTAAATTAATTTAAAACGCTAAATTATTTATTTCGGTTACATGAATGGAATCAGCGAAAACGAAAGCCCAAAATCGGATCAGAGAAAGAGAAATCCGACATATACGGCCCGAATAGGATCAGCTTAATCCGACGTGGCGGAATCAAACCGGATCCGAGCCACGTCTTTGTGTTTATTGGGGTAACCATTCAATTAATCATTATGAGGTTAATCGTGCTATAAAATTAACCGAACATTTTAATAATTAAATTTTTCGATTAACGATTAACTCGAAAAAATCATAGCGATTAATAAAATATAAGTACGTGTTTATGGCAAGCAGTCTGTCTTGAAACACTTCTACAATGTGGCAACTTATATGACAACGATTTGCGAACAAATTTCATAACTTTACACACATTTCGAACAGATTTGATAGTTTGTTGAGAGAAAGCGTCGCACAGTGCTTTGGCTCATAGACATACATACATAAACATTTTTTTTCTCAAACTTGGTTCATTAAATTGGGTGTAATAGTCTGATGAAATTTCAATACCCACTGGCCACTTTGTATGGGCGGTATGAAAATACCTGGTCCGATTCTGCTCAAACTATATACAATAAGGATAATAGTCAGAAAATTAGGTAAGTATGGCACTTTTGGGTTCAAACTTTGAGATTTTTTTAAATTTTGGCTTGGTACCAAAAGTCACTAATATTCATGTTGCTGCAACTACGATTTGTGAAATGTACCTACATATATTTTATACTTTATAATGAAGTTGCTTTCGTTACGTTTTGTTTTGTTTTAATAAACGGGCCTAGTAAAATGTTTGAACACAATATTTTTTATTTTTTTTTTGTTTTATTTGATTCGAATAATTTGATTGCGTTTTGTTCGGTTAATTGTCAGATTGAAATTTATGATTAACCGATTAATCAAAAAACCCGATTAAATGGGTACCCTAGTAGTATTCGTTCTCTATCTAATATTCTCACTTTATCAAAATCTAATTCTATCTTTACACGATGGTATTTTCCCCGCAAGTTTTGCCCAGGAATTTACGTTTGTGGACAAGAGGTGCTTAGAAGCAATAATGGAGGCAAAAATTCAAAATTGATAAAAATCTCCCTAGTCCCTACATGGGATGTAACGGGAAACCATTTATTTTATGTTATCGAAACTGGTTTAAGTACCCGCACTTACCTGTTAGTACATGGGTGCGAGCATTTATTTATTTATTATTTCAACGTCTTGTAATTCAAAGCTTTTTATGACCAGTTAGAGCAAATTAGATTGTTAAAACAATAGTTAACAGAATACTCGACATATTGTTAAGGCCCTATGGGCAATTTTCCCTTATCGGACAACTTGCTCCTAACGAAAGAGAGCTAAGCGGAACAGGATGAAATTTGTATTTAGATTTTCTCTACCTGGTTGGTACGATAGTAAAATTCAGCTGCGAACGGTATTTTGAGAAGCTTTTTCATAGCTAAGTACTCGATAGTGTGACCGGTAGATACTAGGCTGGCCAGAGCAGAATTCGAATCCACGTTCTTATGTACAAGAGCCGGGCACACTAATCATTGCACCACCGTCAGGTGGATATACAGTGGTGACCATGAATTTAAGACACGACCTATAACGAACTTAGTCAACAACGAAAGCTTTCGTTCGAGATAGAGAGCCGGCTTTTGATTTTTAAGTGATTTGTGTTTTTTGAAGCTAAAGTATTTAATGTTTTATTCGATTTCATGTTAGGATACATCAAAATATTTAATTAGAAATGGCCAGAGCTACTTTCGAGTTCCGATGCCGAGCGAAAACTGATCCAACAAATGAATAGCTATGCAAAATCAGTACTGGATATGTCCATGCTACTTAAATGTTCAAGATTTGCAACCCACTGAAATACATTACGCAATGGTACCACCAAAAATGCAATCTAGAGTCCGAAAACTACACCAAGGGAGGACAGCTTAATTTATAAAGCAGCTGTTCAAAATCAAATAAAATTAAAAATGAAATTTCATCGCATTTTAGTATTAATATGTATATCGTCCAGGACATTAAGACGTCTGAATGAGAAAAACTTACGTGGGTGCATTGCATAACGTAAACCACTGGTGTTAAAAAAATATTAAATATCGGCTAGAGTTTGCCCGAGAACATCTCAATAAACCGATGACATTTGGGAAAAATACGAAACACAAAAACGGTTAAGCATGGTGATGGCAATGTCGTGATGTGGGCAGCATTATCTCATTCACAAGTTTATCCCTAAAACAAAAACATACTGACAAATATTAAGATACAATTAGCTGAAGACAACATACCTCTAATGTGGAAATTTATGCATGATAACGATCTTTTAAGCACACTTCACGTCTAGTGAAAAAGTTGCTTGGAGGATATCAATATCACAGCTTTGAAGTGGCCAGCGCAATCCCCGGACCCTAATCCAATTGAGAACTTATGGAAAATGTTGCGCGATTCTATTTGAAGAAATCCAAAAAGCTTGGTATGACATTCCAAACGAACGTTGTATGGTCTTAGTTGATAGTTTACCCAAGAGATGCGCTGCTGTGATCCAAAATAAAGACTCCCATCAAATACTAAGATTGTTTTATAAAGCTGAGCTTTACTTTAGTGAATTGACTTTTATTTTGTGAATTACCTATAACTTTAGTGAATTAACTTTTATTTTGCCTATGTCCTAAATTCGTAAACAGGCTAATATACATATGTATTAATCTATATATTGTTAGCTAAAATGCAAAAAGGCGTAACTAACAAAAATATAATTTTACAGAAGCAAAAAACTCTGTAAAATGAAAGTTTAAGAGAAAGAAAGATTTTTGATCGCAGAAGTGTAAATTTTTGTCAAGACATGTAGTTTAATGGCATTCATAACAATCAATCAAAAACTCGATGTTGAATTTTGGGTCAGTTACGCCTTTTTGCAATTTAGCTAACGATATGTAAATAAAAATACTTAACAGAATATGGGTAACAAACTATTGTTAATTTTTTTTCATAACATTACTAGGACCCTTGAAAAAATAACGGATCTAAAAATTTGTTAATAAGTTGCAAAAATTATCAGAAATATGTAAGTAGCATGACGTGTCTAGTGATTGGAAAATCGATTTTATGCTTTTAAAAACTATTTTTTGCAGTCGATTTCAATTGAAATCGATTTTTTGGTCCCGGTTTTTGATTATTTTAACAAACAATTTAAAAACTTCGGAGGACATCAAATGTAGGTGCAATTGTTCAGGTTTAGTGCACTAATTTAAAAAAATTTACATTGCATATTGTATTTTCTTGTTTACTTTTATTGTTGGTATAAAGCAAAATACCTGTTATCTTAAAATTGTTGGTCGTAGTTTGTTTCCGTTTTTGTATATTTTTGCAACCGTTTGACAGCTCTATAAATGGTTTTTAAACAATATTTAGTCTTATTGCGGAATAATTTATAATGTTCATTTTTCGAAGCGGGGGTTTTTTAATAGAAGAACTGTGTCAAAATATGATCTGATTATTAAAAGAGCTTACTTTCGTACCCAAGCTACAATCATATTTATCCTTTTACTGACAGGATATATTAAATTTCAAAAAATTGTATAGGTATTTTTGTTATATGGTGCATATGTCTACATGGTGATTGTGATAAACTGCGTATTGTGATAGGATTGTGAGGATATTCTTTACATCGTGTCTATCCTTTTTTACTATCCTTTTAAAAATCTTGATTATAATCTTATCTTTTTGAGTGCATACTGTAATATCGGTCATATTCTGGCATATTGACGCTTTTTGTAAAGAATGCCGATTCGAAATTACTTATATAAGTTTCCAACGATTTATATTCTATTTAGATCGAATAATTGCACTGTGATTGGTCAAAAACGTAACAAGCAGGCCACCCAGTACGCTAATTCGAGTACGCTGAATCCAGTGGTACTAACCGTTTTTCTAGGTTGGCTCTTGTTTTCGAGATAATTGGTACGTGGAACGATAATTTTCGATCTCAAATATCTCGAAAATAAGAGGTATTCCCACTGGGTTGCCCGCTTGTTACAAAAAAGTTCCCGATTCGAGCATAGTGTTATTGTCAGAAATATGCGCAACTACAAACTCAATGTGGTGTAATATCGGTAAAATTTATATGATATATTGTCACCTAAAATACAAAAGGCTAACTACAATTTTTAGTTTTCTAAACTTGAATGTAAAATTTGGATATTAAGTTCTAAGTAGCCTTTAATTTATAAAGTTTATTCCTTCTCCTGTAAAAAACCAAAAAGTGTAGTTACGGCGTTTTGCGTTTTAGGTGACGATATGTGAATTTCACCATAAGCATTATCCCTCGCATATTACTTGATAATAACCTTTCTCCGTCCACTAAACCATTTTATGGGGTATTATCAGTAATATAAATAATGCTTAGTACAATACAAAGTAGTATATAACTGATATAAAATACAAACAACTGTATTATTGCAAACTTAATCGGTAACCGAAAAGTCGACTTTCATACCCGATTAAGAAAATAGTTGATCGTTTAATCGACTTTCGGATTTGGTTACCAATCACTAGTCGTGTCTTAAATCCGTGGCTACCACTGTACGCACTTACTCAAAAACCAATGTACTCCGGAGCGAGTAATATAATAAGCCAATAATAATAATAAGTCATGCCTCGAATACAATATTTTGAAATTAATGCACAATTAGTACTTTTTGTTTCTAACATTTATTTCATCAAATAATTTACTATTAAAACGTTAACAATTTCGCCTCAAAACACATTTTTCCTAGGTTGTTGTTAAGATTATCAATATTATTGATATTCTAGGTATTATTCGGCAAAATACTTAAAGATAATCTCACTTAAATGAATATGTATATACTATGAATCTGATTCATGCATGATGTCAAATTCCCCAGTGTATGTGCGAAATGGATTCCCAATAAAAGGGGGAATCATACTTTAGAAGTAAATGCCTTGGTTGGGAGATACATATTACTTGGCTTTACCCTGAGCAGCTACAGCTTCAATTGCTTTTTTTACAGTTTCTTCGTCGCCCAAGAATTTCATAGACACCACTGGTTTGAAGTTATCGTCCAATTCATAAACGAAAGGAATACCTGTCGGCAAATTTAAGCCCATAATGGCATCCTCGGACATATCTGAAAAAATAAGTAGTGTACAATGTTGTAGCTCAAATAAAATACATTTTGAAGTAGGTGGTCAGTGAACTTACTATCCAAATGTTTCACAATACCACGCAAACTATTGCCGTGAGCAGCAATTAAAATGGTTTTGCCTTCCTTAAGCTGGGGAATAATCACATCATTCCAGTATGGCAGAGTACGAGCGATGGTCAATTTTAAAGACTCGAACATGGGAAATTCATCCTTTTTGGGCTCGGTCGCATAACGAGGGTCATTGACAATGGCATCGTAGTAAGGGTGGCCAGGTTCCATTGGTGGTGGGGGAGTGTCAAAGCTACGACGCCAGATTTTCACTTGATCTTCACCATATTTGGCAGCCGTTTCGGCTTTGTTTAAGCCGGTCAAACCACCATAGTGACGTTCGTTCAAACGCCATGTCTTTTGAATGGGAATGTTAGCTTGACCACTCTTGGTGAGTATGGAGTTCAAAGTAATTTGTGCTCGTTTCAACACCGATGTGTGGGCAACATCGAATTTCAAACCAGCAGCTTTAACAGCCTCACCAGCTGCATCAGCTTCTTTTCTACCTGTTTTTTTTTATAAAAGTTGTGCACACCGTATTTCATAATCAGCGAGAATATTTGGTTCAATGGCCCACTTACCAGTTTCACTTAAATCGGAATCGAACCAACCGCAGAATTGATTTTTTAAATTCCATTCGGATTCGCCATGGCGTACCATGACAATCTTGTATTTACCAGCCATAGTTTTGGAAAAGTATCCGGATAGACAACGCAAAAATTTGATATTAGAAGCAGCAGAAGCCAATGGACAAATGACACCCTTATTTAGTATTCCCGTCGCAACCAACAACTGAGCAGAAGTAGTGCCATAAATGACCTTTGAGAGCATTGCAAGGTCATACAAAATTCTTATTGTACAGAATGACAGATGGTTGAATAAGGAAGGTAGTCGCAATAGGTAATTTAGTTGTAGGCAACAACAACAGCCATATTGTTTTGTATTCATTTTCTGTCAAATGACTAATGGCGGAGTCATCTCTACAAGAACAGTGACGGAGATTTGACCGTCAGTGTTGATGGACATATCCATCAAAGGGAACAAATACACGTTAATAGTCATTTGTCTATTTTTTTGCTTTTTGGCATGATAGGTCATTAAACGGTGATGTGAACAAAAATTTAACATTTGGCCGCAAGTCCATATTTTTCAAAATATAGGCCTGCAAAGCATGAATGTATAATCGCGCGTAAGTCAGCCATTTATTATCCGATCCTGTTGAAATAAATTTCAGTAGAAAGGTCTTTGGAAACTCTATAAGTGCATATATAAAGATATTTGCTTTTAGTAAACCATTGGGGACCAATAAAAAACAACGATTTTTTAAACTCACTTTTTTGTAAAACATGTAATTTTTTTTCAAAAAATGGTTTATTTCCACAATTACTAGACTCCCATAATAGGCAAGTCTTCAAACTTTATGTTAAGATAGCATACTCATCTATAAGCTTTCAATATATTCACTTTAAAAAATAAATTTGTTTTTTTCCATAGACAATAATAAATGAAAATGAAAAATAAACCCACAGTTCAAATCAACCTTTATCGAAAAAATCAACCAGTTATCGAAAAAAATGTACGGCCTTCGGCTGGGGGGGTGGGTCCAATACCGGCTTCGGCATAGCATTTTTGTGATATAAGGCTTTCTGCGTGGCAGGCCTTCGGCCGGGCTTAGGGATTCCTCTGGGATGGGTCTAACACTGGCTTCGCGGCTTCTGCATAGTATTTTGTGGTATTTATTGCAATAATTTTGTATTTTAATTTAAAAATATTTTTTTAGAGAGAAAAAAGCGCCAAATGTTTATCGAAACTTTGAATATCTCCGGTCTTTAAAGAGTTACAGACGGGTATTATAAAAAAAATGGTTTCCCATTACATCCCATGAAGGAATTGGGGAAAGCTTCTCACAACCAGTGAGCTGTGCGCTTTATAGTTTTATACTCACTGATTGGGACATACAGTTTTACACCGGGTCCGAACGGTATTTTGAGAAGCTTTTTTATGGCTAAGTACTCGATAGTCTCGCCGTCACTAAGCGAGGTGACCGTCGTCGAAAGAAAATTTTTTAAGGTGGTCGGAGCAGGAATCGAAGCTAGGATCTCCTATACAAGAGGCGGGCACACTAACCATATATCTTAAAAGAAAGGTGAAAGTCTTGCCTATTATTGGACTCTATCGAAAGAATAAGTATATAGGACATTTTTTTTGGGAAACACAAGTTTCAAAAAAGTGATGTTTAAAAAACCGTTTTTAGTGGCCCCCAAAGGGTTAACAAAAAAGATAATTATATAGGCTCTTAAGGGGCCCTTAGACCTGTGGATAAGTTGCAGCGACTTCAAGTTGATATCAACTTATCCATGGTGTAAGGTGAAGTTGGTGGTTTGTACAAACTAGTTGATGTAAAATCAAACCGATTTTGATTTTTTGAAGTTGATATCAACTTATCCATCAGTGTAAGGGGGAGTTGCATCAACTTTCATACGCATTTCGATGAGAAACGTTCATGAGGAAACATTATCGGCAAAATGTAAATAAATAAACCAAAAAATAAATAAATTAAACATTATCGGAAAAATATAAATAACAACCTGATTTCTAGTGTTATTTATAAATATTTAAAGAAAATAAGAATAGTGTTTTTTCGTAAAATTTGTGATATTTTAGCAAAATCGAAGTTGATGTGTAGTTATCGAAGTTGATGTCAACTTGAAGTCGCTGCAACTTATCCACAGGTCTAAGGGCCCCTTTATAGAGTTCCCAAAGACCTTTGTAATGACACCCATTTCAACCAGATCGGATTATAAATACCTAAGATATGACCGATTATATGCTCAAGCTGGAAAGACCTATATCTTAAGTAGATGGACCAAGCGGAGGAAAATAAATTTTTTGGACTCAGCGCAGATGCTTTTCTGAATGGCGAAATTTTGTTGTAGATCAGTGAATAATAACTAAAGTGTATTTATGCCCCATCAAAGTTTCTATGACGTTCTTAAAGCCAAAATGAAAAAATTGATGGAACCTTTTGTGTACGTGTGATTTTGAGTCTCCCTCGATCTTATGAATTCGGTCGCCTATAATGCATATATCTGAGTTGGTCACTCTACTGCTGTTTATGCCAGTTCTCCACTGACTGCTCAATTTCAAATTTGTTTCAACCCGTCCACACCCAAAGAATAATATATACATAGATAAACTTATTCTCTTATCTGACGTTACATTTCACACTCTTCATCGTAGGTTTTTGGAAATGAGAGCAATTAAGTTTAAAATTACCTTACACCAGCTGGAGTTACAAAATATGTTCACTTAACTTTTTCCTGTCGTTTTGGTGTAGAACTGAAAAATTTAAATATATTTTGCACTTTTTTGTTGACTTTTATCGTTGGTATACATTTGTATTGTATTTAACACAACTAGTTTGCCACAAAAAAACCAAATTCGGTTGTTGTTCCAATGTTGATCGCTGTATACTATTGCCACTATCTGGTATTATTGAACCATATTTTCCACCATTAAATGTTTACCTTCCATCGTACCTATGAAGTTTAATTTATTGAGCGAATAAAAGCTTCTATGGTATGTATTATTCTATGTCCACACCGAACAATTTTAATTTCGTTTGACACATTAGGTTTGCATATAAAATATATGTAAGTAACCACTTGCTTTTTTACATAAAGGCTGTGTTTTATTCCATTAAGCTACCGCCACTTTTGTTTCCAATCGCAAATAAAAATCTATCCTTCAAATTCAGAGATATAAAAGTACCAGTAGTCTTCCATTAAATAAAACAATTTTAATGAACTACCATGTGTAAGCCATTTTGCAAATTACTGCTTTTGATCCTCTCCTTGATAACATTTTCATTCGCAAGAAATGATAACAAGTTTTATCTAAGATAACTTTTTGTTGAATGAAACTTTTTGAAATTGAACATGTGGCAACATTGTCATTGCTCAAGTCGGAATTTAAGTGGGAAATTGAAATGCCACTTAATATCGCTTAGCTGTCCCGTACAAATTAAGCTATAATTAACTTTAGCGGGGTAAAAAAACACACTTATTGACTTCATATGGAATCCTGAAATTCAGGTTTATCTGAATACTGGGATTAAAAAGTGGAATTGATACACAGGGTGTCTAGTAATTTCTGAAATTTGAAATTTGCATTGAAATGAGCTAATTTAAAATTTCGATTTTGTATGGAAAATGTTACCTAATTTCAGCGAAATTACAAAAATTGCTCGTAATCATCCAGTGGAGATGCCTTATTACTAATGATGGTACAAATATAATGGAAGACACAGTACGACAACAAATACAACAAGCCAAAAACAACAGGCATTTTATTTTTGTTCGGTGTCTGTAGTATGTCAAGTCAACTGCTTGAAAAAGCAATCAAGATTGGAAAAAGTGCCATTTAGAAAATGATTGTGTATTTGATATTATGAAAGTGTTTAACTGTGGAAATTAAAACGTTTCTATGTGATTTTTTGGAGAAAACATTTCAGAAAGAGCAGTTGCTGGCGAACTGGGGTTGCAGAAAAACAAATGTAAACAAACTTTAACATAAGAGAAAAACCCACTCATACTCACTCCAGAAAAAAGTTCAAATCAGCTGGGCTAATGCTTCTACCATTTCTTTGTACCATGTTTCTAATGAATGATTATATGAGCATTAGTCACAGTTGATAAATATATCCATCACAGTTGACTGATCATACTTGATGGATATATCCATCACAGTCAACTAATCAAATTTCATGGATATATCAGTCAAAGATGATGAGTATACCCTTTATAATAAAAGACGGTGTTATTAATGATTTTATTGAATATTTTTATTAATAGTTCTTTCCGACCAATTAAACAGACAAAAATTTGTTTAATATTAACGTTTCGACTATATTTGTTAGTCCTCTTCAGAAGAATGAAAAAATAATAATAATAAACAAAAATGTCAAAATTTAAAATTCAAAAAATAAAATAAAAAATTGTCAAAAAGCAAATTCAAATGAATAATTTGGTGAGGAATATGTGATTAAATAAATAATATTCTCAACTTTGTGTTTGGATGTGTGAGGCTATGTTTTATTTATTATAAAGTATCTTGTCGTATATCTTATTTAATTTTTCAGTGTCGATTTGTCTATTCAATGTATTATTTGTTGACTTAATATGCAACATCTCAGATATATTTCTCCTGTTCCAATGAGTATCCCTATCTAAAATTTGGCAGCTATCCCATTCCATATCATGTCCTGTATTAGTCCTGTGTTCTGAAATCACATTGTATTTGTCTCTCGATTGTCTGATGTTATTTCGATGTTCTTTAACCCTTATCTCAAGTGCTCTATATGTTTGTCCAATATAAGATTTGTCACAATCATTACAGTTAATCTTATATATAACACCGTGGTTACGTGTTTTTGGAAGTTTGTCTTTACCTTTCTTCACAATTATGTTGAGCTTATTGCTCATTTTGTTAATAACATTAATGCCAAGGTGTTTGAGGTTGTTTGTTAATTTGTTATTAATAGATGTATTGTGGCGGCGCCGTAACGCCGGCAATGGAATTAGCACATATGGTACCACCTCATATGTTGAACACAACAACAACCCATATGCACCATCTGCTGTAATGCACCATCACAAACGTCAACACAGGGTTGTTTGTTGAGTGGTAAACAAACCCTAATTTATTGTACATCTAACAGCGAATTTCCAAGCGACAAGGAAATTTCGAGATTTGTGGTAAAACAAATCTTTGTGTGAGTGTGCATGACGTGAATTTTGGCTGCGCAATTTTAAAAACCGCCATTTTTCGGTCATTAGCGAAACAACCGGCATCGAGGAAAACGAGTACCAACGGCAGCCGCGAACATACGCCTTAATCGTGTTGAAAGTTTTCAACGTTGGGATATACAAGAAAATAGGTGAAATTATTCCATTATTTTGAAGCCAGCAAGGCAGTTAAGCGTGGGTAAACGTACCACTAGCGAGCAAATCTTAGAAAGGAGAAATAAAACGGAAGTCATTTTGGTGAGTCTAACCTCACTTTTGGCCGGAGGATTCCTGAACGGTCTTTTTTCACTTCCAGTATCAGCAGCAGCGAAAAAAACGGGATCACCAACGGTCACCGCTAGACAGCTCAGCGGATGTTTTTACAGTTTTTGGCGAAATTAGAGCCAAAGCAGAAATTTTTGGTGGTAAGTATAACCTCACTTCTGGCCGGAGAGGTGCTAAAAATTTTCCTTTTTACCCCCAGCCAGAGATATTGTTATTGTGTAAAGCACCAGCAGTGCAGTGCCAAGCCGCCCGAAGGCAGCAACAAGTACGGGATTTCAAAAGATACTCGGTTCGACAGGAAGGAGTCCACCGCCATCCTTGTGGTTCGCGCACTCGCTTTCCCCTCCTAAACCGGTGGCTTAATCGTCGGCCGGCAGGTAAAGGGAAAGTGCGCAAAGCCGAGGGGTGGTCTAGACCACCTGCTGTCGACCCGTGAACCTTTTGAGTCCCGGGAAGACGCGGCAGCGTTGACTTGTGCCAGCGCCTATCGACGGGCTTGAAATTTAATTACGTTGCTGGACAATTCTACCATCACCAGCCGTAATCATCATCAGTTACAGTCGTCCATATCCACCAACATCATTGGCCATCTATACCAATAGCTACCAACACCACCAGCTTTAACCACCATCAACGGCAGTCATCTGCAACTATAAACATCTCCAGTTCCGGTAACCAATTATATCACACAGCCGTTTCACCATCACCAGCTTCTATAATCAGCAGTAAGCCACCAAAAACCACCCTTAGACCCCCACAAGCGGGAGGTTTTCGGTAAGTTCCGTCCATTTTTTTTATCTGACTTATCAAACCGTGGACAGACAGAAAGTTTAAGGCCCAATTCATGGGGCTGAGTTAAGTAAAAGCTACAAGGAATAACACCAGCTGAAAAAGAAAAGCCTATGATGGAATAAACCATAGATAATCCTAACATAACCCAGAAAATAAGAAAGTAAATAAATTCTAAGCAAAAACAAGAAAAGAAAAGCCTATAATGGAATAAACCATAGATAATCCTAACATAACCCAGGAAATAAGAAAGTAAATAAATTCTAAGCAAAAACAAGAAAAGAAAAGCCTATAATGGAATAAACCATAGATAATCCTAACATAAGCCCGCAATTGAAAAAGGAAAATAAATCCTAAACGAAAAGTAAAGAAAAACAAGAAAAAAAGAAACGAAGTGTTTAAAGGACATGTATGGTGGTGCCCATTTAAAAAGTAAATAACAAAAAAATCACCATACCATGTCATGTTAATGCCATAAGGCAAAACCTACTGAATTTACCTATATTTATAAGTGAAATGAGAATACCGAAAATAGTGCTTGAATTGTAAAGAAGATTATTTGTTTAAGCTAGATCTAGTTGTGAAAATTAATTGATCGTGAGTGCTCCCAAGGAGAAATTTGTGATTAGTGTATCAATGTTCTTGTGAAGACTTTATGCCACGCGATAATTAGTCACGGCCAAGGAAAGTTTATTGTTATATGAGGCCTTAGATATTCCTAGAGTTCATCTAGATGTATAGTGAAAATTTTAAATAGACCGAACAGTCACAAGCAAAAGTTTTCACACGAACAGTGGTACGAGCACGATCATGTATTAAGATTAAGAAGTATTCATAAGTGGAAGCATAAACGTGGTAACGTGAACACGATAATAAAACCTAGAACAAGAACCTTTTAACAAAAGCCCACTGAAGTATTTTGGCATTTGTTAAGAAGTTCTCGTGAGAGTTAAAGAGAAACTAGATTAAAAAAGAGGTAGGATAGGAAACCCAATACGGAATGCGTAATTAACCGCCGTGAGGGGCGAAAATTAATATTCAATTCTTCTAAGACGACCTGGACTGTTAACCTTCTATATTATGATATTATATACTAATTAGTAGTTTTGATCTCATGCGAACTGCCTCTGAGAGTTACTAATCCGTGAAAATACTTCGCCGCGAGATTCTAAGGCATTCGGGGCCTAACGAGTTGTATTCTCAGTCAAGTCGTGTTGAACATGAGATTCGGTTTTTTTTTTACGCGAAATAAACTCGTCGAATTTACCAAGATTATATTGGCATAGTTGTCAAACCGCATTTCCTGGGAGGAGTTCCCTATCCACCCCAGTAAGATAAGTTAACTCACGGTGCTGAGTTTAGATTAATTGTAATTAAGTCAAATTCTGAGTATGAAATACTCTTAGTTTAGAAATTTATTAATGGAAATAATAACTTTGATGTTGAAATTGGCAATTAAGGCCAAAATTAATTCACCAGTATCTGGTGTAGCACTTAGACGGTGCCATAGTATTAAGTGAGCGCACTTCGCCCTGGTGGCATTATAAATTGTTTCCTTTTGAAGCATTTAATTTATTAAATTGTTAAATTTTAGGAAATTATTAGCCGATAGAGGCTTTATTATGAATTCTGCCCTATGAAAGGGTTAAATAAAACCAACCATTATAACGTTTTTTCGGAAATTATGCTTTTGAATATGGCTGGCTAGTCCGCCAATATGGTAAGGGAAGTAAAGTGAGGTAAGTCGTGTAAGCAACTTCGCTAATTTGGGACTCTGAAAGTTAAGCAGAGTCATGGTGAGGCAGCAGGGGCCTCATGAGGGAGGGCCAGACTGGCAATATCATCTGTCAGTTACCATCGGTGTGTTGGAATCTCCTTGTAACAAAAACATCTTCTCTCTTGGTTCGAAAAAGACTTCTCGGTATCAGGAATAATCGGGTGTTCCTTTTGTTTGTTCGTTTTCCATCTATCCGTATCTACTGTTTGGGCTTCTTTTATTCTTTTTTTTTATGTCTCAATTCTTCCAATGAGAAATTCAGCCTCGGTATGTAACACAATGATCAAAGGCAAGTTGTTGTCAAGCATGGTCAGTGGAAAGATCCCCCCCGTCCGGCGAGCTTCAAGCCCAGCATACGCATGGCATACCGAGCATCCCGCTCGATCAGCTTACTAACTCGTGTTTCAACATTTTTGAATATAGCAACTTGGCCGATATGACATAATGGCGCCCAACGTGGGGCCCGAACAGTAGTATCGGTAGTCCGTTATTGATTAGTATGAAGTCTTTTATTGTTTTTACGCTTCTCGTAAGTCCCGTTTTAGGAATTTTTAATCCTTGACGCGTTGCGACGAGTATGCCAAGGGGCAATAAATTTCTTTTTTAAGTACTTTTTCTAATGTTTGTTCTTGTGAAGTCTTGTCACTGCGACGATGTCGGTGGCAATTGCTCCAAGCAAACAATCGGTTTAAGTTTGATTGATCCTTTATCATGTTTTAACGTAGAGTCAATAGTTTAGTTTTTGTCCAGTATAATTGTGTCAGTACATACGTAAGTCCCGGTGAAAGTTTTCAAATTTAACCGCGTAGCGACGATGGCCTGATGCATGGCTGGCAGAAATCTTTATATTTCATTGAACGTTTTGTTTCGTTAGTGTTGTTAACAAAACGTAAGTCCCGGCGAAGATACTTAGTTCCAACCGCGTTGCGACGTTGCGTTTACAGCATGAGCGGCAGAATGTTCGTCATGTTTGTTTTTGTTATTGTTGATTTAGAATCATTTAATAGTTTAGGTAGCTACTAGTTATCATTAGCTAGGCTGAATGCGATTGAAGCATTCAGGGAAGTCTGAGGGAACGATTAAGGCGATACGGCTTTAGACCCATCGTTTTAAATGTCTTTTTGTCTTCCAGTTGTCCTCCACAGTACAGTACGGTGGAAGTTTTGTTTTCGTTTCGAAGAAGTTTTTGTAATTTCAACACACACCGAGTTGCCTAAACGAACTTACCCACTGATCCCATACTTACCACTAGAGCAATACATATTTTTGGTATCGTTTTTGATTTTGATTTTTTTTTGGTTTTTGGGATTGTGATTTTGTTTTTTTTGCGGTCAAAACTTTTCTTGGTTTTTGGAAGTTTTTGATTTTTCATATCGTATTTATATTTTTTTTTTTTTAGTTTTTAAACCATTTCGCGTTTTTCTTTTAATCATTTAATATTACTATATTTCTTTTTCTTGAATTCATTTATTGTTTATATATTTTATTGTTTTTCTATCTTGGCTATATTTTGTTTTCAGCTTTTACTTTTCAGCTTAATTTATAACCTTTTTCATTAGTAGCTTTTGCAGTTTAGTAATTTTATTTCGACCCTCTTCATACATTTCCTTTTTAGTAAAACTTGTTTAGGGTGATTTTGAATATTCTTTTTGTTTTCGATTTTTGTTTTTTTGGCATTGTGGACAACGAATTATTAGTCGTTGGCTACTATCAGTTTTACCTGTACGGTGAAGAATATTTTTTATTGATACCCCCAAGGGGAAGAATTTTTGAATTTTATTTTTGCTTTTCGGCATACGAATATGCCTATTCAACGATCACCGCTTGAAGGTAGTACCGACGTGACCGATCAGTCACAGCCGGCCACTTCCGGTGCAAACCTAACCCAGGCTACACTCAGGGTGAGGAATCTTGCTACAGAAGCGACAGCTACGGCGCCAGCGATGGAGAACGTACCCCAAGCAGCAGTGAGAGACGACGGATCTGTCGCTCAGACACAATCCATCGAATCTCCAAGCTACAGTGTGCTGACTGCTCTCAATTCTCGCACGGAGCGTGCAGGTGAGAGAGGAGAAGATTTTTTGAGACTCGGATTGGTTTCCAGATCGAGACCAGATGAGATCCGAGAACACGAGGACGACATAGATCGTCAAAGAGAGGAAGACGCCCTAGTGCGTCGTATTTTACCAGTCATTTTGGAGGCCACTCGGCAATCCATGGCGGGCAACGCAACCAGTTATGCGGCGGCTCTCGCAAGGCCCAATGCGGCAACTGGGGCAGTAGGCTATCCACCTACTCCGTTGAACGAAACATCTTATATGGAGCCGGAGCTGACAACACGAGCGCCGAATACTCTACATGAGTTGGCACTTCATCGGAATGCCAGGCGACAACAACGGCCTGAGGATGATCAGCCCGCGGCTTATCCAAGACCACGGCTAGCATCGACGCAAGAACTAGCTGCTACTGAAGAAGATCAACAACCACCGTTTGACCGAATAGGGGTAGATGCCCAGTATTGGCCAGCACGAGATTCTACTCCACCAGTAGGAAGTCGTGAATCTAGAGCGGAAGGTAATTCGCAACAAGCCAGACCTTCGCGTGGATCTCGTTTTAATCCTGATAGGACCGAACGTCAGGAGTCGTTTAGCCACAGGGGAAGAAAAGTCGACCTGTCTAAATGGGGAATTAAATTCGATGGTACGGCTAAAACCATGAATGTACAAGATTTCTTGTACCGGGTTCGAGAATTGACTTATGATTACGCATATACGGAGACAGAAGTGATGCGAGGGCTCTATCAAGTTTTGGAAGGTGCAGCCCTGGAGTATTACTGGAATTATAGGAAGTTGTCACCAGCTCTCAATTGGGCACAACTTCAGGCAGCTTTATTAGCTCAATTCCAGAGGTACGAGAATGAGTTTCAGGTTCAGGTACAAATCTTGAATCGACGACAACAACCTCACGAAAGTTTTCAAGAGTATTACAACGTGATGATGAAGTTGCGGAACCAACAAGAAGTTCCATACACCGAAGCACAACTGGCAGACATAATGAAGGAAAATCTGAAGCCGTCGCTAGCCCAGTTGCTGTTTCCAATTCGAGTGAACAATCTCAGTGACTTCAGCAGAGAGGCTAAGAGGGCTGAGAATTTATTGTCATTGCAACGACAACAGCAGTCGTCGCGGCAAGCATACCAGCCGCGAGTACATGAAGTAACATTGGAGGAAGAGATGTCCGGTTTGGATACAACGGGCGAAGTGGACGCTTTAGGCGTCGCCGGTAAAATTATATGCTGGAATTGTAAGGCAGTTGGCCATACATTCCGTGATTGTCCTTCTACCCATAGAAGAATATTTTGTTACAAATGCGGCAGAGAGAATACTGTGACGCCAAAGTGTCCTAGGTGTCAGGGAAACCTCCCAAAGAACCCACCTCAGACCGGGGAGGTGAGGTCGACAGAAGTATAAGCCCAGTCAATACCAATAATTTACCCAGCACAGACACTACAACACCTTTACCTAATAGCGACACTAATATTACGATCTTGAAGAATGAAGACCGAGCGGAAGTGGCTCAACCAACACCGGCCTGGAGACAGCTTAAGCCTTTGCGCCAGCGCATTGAAGAGTACCGAGAGGCTCGAGCTAGGATCTTCGGTGTTGCCTCAGATCGCATCAAACGAGCGCGAGAGAGATACGAGAGGCGGCGTCTCATTCGTAGAGAGATCGCAGCAGCTACCTTATTCGAGGGTAGTGATAACCGATTTTACGCAAAAATTAAGATTGGCGGAGTTGAAGTCGAAGGTCTAGTGGACAGCGGGGCGTCCGTAACTTGCCTAGGCAAGGGATGTCAGGAGCTGGTAGATCAAGCCGATTTACAGATCCATCGGTTTGGGTCATCCATTAGGACAGCAGACGGAAGTGCCCATAGGATCCTTGGAAGAGTTCGAGCAAGAATCGATTTTAATAAGAAGTCTGAGGAAGTTATGTTTTATTTAGTGCCCACTCTAGAGCGTGCACTCTACTTGGGTGTTGACTTCATGAAGTCATTTAAGTTGTTGGCGCACCTTGAGAGTCTTACCACTCAGGGGGTAGATCTCTGTGAGGAAGTCCAAGCCCCTGAGGGGGTTAAGACTCATGCATTGTCGCCACAACAAAATGGAATATTGGAAGCCGTGGTCAAGAGTTTTCCTTGCTATTCTAGGAAAGGTCTTGGGCTCACACAATTGGAGACCCACTCCATCGACACAGGAGATGCTGTACCGGTTAAAGATCGTTACTATCCTGTTTCTCCAGCCGTGCAAACGCTGTTATACGCAGAAGTGGACAGGATGCTTAACCTGGGAGTAATAGAGACGAGTGAAAGTCCGTGGAGTCATCCCGTGACTTTGGTCCGCAAAGGTGAGAAGAATAGACTTTGTTTGGACGCTCGGAAGCTTAACGCTCTCACGGTTAAGGACGCTTATCCTCTTCCACACATTGAAGGTTTGCTTAGTAGACTCGGAGATACATATTATATATCCAGCGTGGATTTAAAGGATGCATTCTGGCAGATTCCACTAGATCCATCCAGTCGGGAGAAGACTGCTTTTACGATACCCGGAAGGCCACTCTACCATTTTAAGGTAATGCCTTTTGGGCTGTGTAATGCAGCTCAAAGGCTCTGCCGATTAATGGACAGAGTGATACCTTCCGCCATTCGTGATCGCGTCTTCGTCTACCTGGATGATCTTCTGGTGGTATCTCCAGATTTCCAGACCCACATGGATCTGTTACAGCAGGTAGCACGTTGCCTTGAAAATGCTGGACTCACGATAAACGTGGCGAAATCCAAGTTCTGTTTCAAGGAGTTGAAGTATTTAGGATACCTCGTTGGTGGCGGTCAAGTTAGGCCAGATCCTTCGAAGGTAGAAACAATTGTGAAGTACAAATATCCGAGAACTATTAAGCAAGTGCGAAGCTTTCTAGGTGCGACAGGATGGTATCGAAAATTTATTTCGGAGTATGCCACCATTGCAGCCCCTATCTCGGACACTCTAAAGAAGAGCAAAGCTTTTAGCTTTACAGAAGAGGCTAAGACTGCCTTTGATAATCTGAAAACTGCTTTAGTGACGAGTCCAGTACTTGTTCATCCGGATTTCACTAAACGCTTTTTTATTCAATGCGATGCGTCAGATTTGGGAGTAGGTGCCGTCCTTTTTCAAAGAGACGAGAATGGTGACGAACATCCAATTGCCTATTTCTCTCATAAGTTGACATCCGCTCAGCGGAATTACACGGTCACCGAGAGAGAGTGTCTGGCAGTGGTGTTAGCCATCAAGAAGTTTAGACCATTTGTAGAACTAATGGCTTTTACCGTAATCACGGATCATAGCAGCCTCAAGTGGCTAATGTCCCACCGGGATTTAAGTGGACGTTTGGCTCGGTGGAGCTTACATCTGCAGTCTTTCGATTTCATCATCGAACACCGTAAGGGTAAGCTGAACATCGTTCCGGACACGTTATCCCGCTATGAGATGGAGGAGATTTCAGCAGAGGTTATGCGGTTAATTGATCTGGAGGATGAATCTTTCCAGAGCACCGATTACCTAGAATTGATTAAGACCGTAGAGGAGAATGCGGATAGACTTCCAGATTTGCGCGTAATTGACGGAGCAGTCTATAAGAGGACGAGACATTACGACGGAGTTCCTATCCACGAAGATTTCACTTGGAAGATGTGGGTGCCTATGGAGCTAACCCAAGAAGTAGTGAAGAGATCACATAATCCACCACACGTAGCGCATGGCGGATTTCTTAAAACTCTCAAGAGGATTAAGGAATATTTTTACTGGCCAAACATGAACGCTCAAGTCAAAGCCTACGTTGACGCTTGTCAAGTGTGTAGAGAGGCTAAAGCGGCCAACACCACCTTGAGACCACCAATGGGCAAGGAGGTGGTGATTCAAAGACCTTTTCAACGGATTTTTGTTGATTTTTTGGGGCCATATCCACGTTCGAAGAACGGGAACTGTTACATCTTCATTGTCCTAGATCATCTCACGAAATTCGTGATGTTGAAGGCTTTGAGCAAAGCTAGTAGCAAGAGCGTGATAAGATTCCTAATCACGGAGGTCTGTCACAAATTCGGTGTACCAGAGACAATTGTCTCAGATAATGGTAAGCAATTTGTTAGTCGTGAGTTTGCTGATTTCATTTCCAACTTTGGGATACAGCATTATCGAACCGCGGTTTATTCTCCACAGGCGAACGCGTCAGAGAGAGTAAATCAATCGGTGCTTTCAGCAATTCGATCATATATGAAGGAAGATCACCGAGAGTGGGACCGGCACTTGTCGGAGATTGAATGCTCTCTACGTTCTTCCATACATAGCGCGATTGGTGTTACGCCATACTTCGCACTATTTGGTGTCAATATGGTAACCCATGGTAGCGTATACAAGCTGGCAAGACGCCTGAAGTATTTGACCGACATCGGGGAAGAGCAAGTACCCAAGTCAGTGGCTCAAGAGCTAATTCGGTCGAAAATCCAGGAGAGCTTGCATAAGGCTTATGAGAAGAATGAAAGGACTTATAATACAAGATGCCGTCCAGTCAGGTTCATACCCGGACAGGAAGTTTATAGGCGTAATTTTCAACAGAGTAGTTTTAAGGATAACTACAATGCCAAGTTGGCACAGAAGTTCTTGAAATGTCGAGTAGTGAAACCTGTTGGAAATAGCCTTTATGAAGTGGAAGATCTTAAGGGTAAACATTTAGGAGTATTCCACGCGAAGGACCTAAAGCAGTAGCGTCTACCTCGCGGAAATTGGAGGAGTTGTCATTTCAAACCAGCGTGTGCACAGTGGCTAAATCTTCCTGAAATTCTAAGCCAGTATCAGGGCTTGGGTTCGAGCCGTAGAAGTGTGAATGGTAATTGGCCGGAAGGGTAAGATTTGTACAGGCTGTATGCCTGAAATACTATGTCGATTTCGCATCTTAGTGATGTTTGTTGTTTATGGCTAAGCCCGTGTAGTTTGATGTAATCATGGCATTGAGTCTATATCAGTGTGTTCCCACAGGCCGGAAGAAGGCCGGTAACTTTTAGTTCTCCTATCCCTCTTCACGGGCCAGAAAGGAATGTAGCAGATAGAAACTCAAGGCTAATGAAAGTAGTGGCAATTTAAAATACTACCTTCGTGTAGATAAGTGAAGGAATAGTCTTCAGTTACCCCAGGCTAGTAATTCGTTGTCCACAGTTAGGTAGAATTTTGACCTATATATCTAAATTGTCTTGTTGACCCAACCGCCTGTAGTACTAAGTAGTTTTTCTTTTGTTATCATTTCAGCTAGTATTAAGCAAGATCATTGACAGCTAGCAAGTCCCCAACGTACGCACAAGACCGGTTGAGACAGATAAACGACATCTGACAGTATGGCAGGGCAGGTGGAATGTGGTGCATGCTTAATGAGCATAACGGGAGCTAATACCCGTATCTGCGCATCTGTCTGCGGTCACATATTTCACGGGAGCTGTGTGGAGACCTGGAGAGAGCAAGGGAGAGACGATTGTCCATTCTGCAGGAGAGATGGATATATGGCGTTTCCGCTCTTCCCGAGTTATGGGGAAGACGAGCCCTTGGTTGGCCAAGGAGAGCTCGATGCGGTGAATGCCGAGTTGGTGACCTGTCGGGAGCAGCTCACGGCGGCTCAAGCAGAAGTGGCACGTGTGAAGGAACAGCATGATCAGCTGCAGACGCAGTATCAATTCCACGTGATGACGCTGAGATCCGAAGAGTTGGCTGTCCGGGAAGAAGTCACGCGGTTGCGCCAGGAGAACCAACGCCTGAGACAAGGACCCCCGACAGAGTTCAACCTGATGAAGGCCCAGAGCGAGGCGCTCGAGGAGCGATTGGTCACACACGAGGTGAAGTCCCGGCGAAATATAGATAAACTTCGCGCCGAAATTACCACCATGAAGGCAGCAAACCGCAGCCTGACGGAGCGCAATCAGCAGCTGGAGTTCCAGCTGTATGATATGCAGAGGTCGAATTTAAATCTGACCAGAGAACAGGAAGCATACAAGACCCGCTTCGAGGAGGACGCAGCCCAGAGGAAGGGACCGAGTACCGTTGACCGTCGTCTGGTCATCCGGCATTTCGGTGAATCGGTGGTGGCAGATCCAAAAGCGGAAGTGATGAAGCTTTTGGAGAGGCTAGCTATGACACACTCTCCTGAAGAGGTGACAGTGGTGGAGTGCACCCGGATGCTAGTCCACGCGGATCAGTGGCAGGTGCTGGTCGAGTTCGCGACACCTGGTTTAAAATTTGAGGTCCTGACACGGTTTGGCAGGTTGCAAGACAGCGGCAGAGCGACTATCCGCAAGCTGCAGGTTAAAGACTGCATCCGAGTCAACAGGCTCTACAAGAAAGTCGGAAGCCAGCTCTTCAGGAAGAAGGGTGTGAAGACGCTACGCCTGTTCCAGGACCAGATAATCGTTCACCTGGCCGGTGAAGCACAACCTCGGGAAATAGAGGACGAAGAGCAGTTGCAGGAGATCCTAGACGCGCTCCCGCAGACTTCAGGAGCGAGTGCGGATCGCCAAGAGCAGTAAGGCGAGGCGAGCTCTCTATAAATAAAAGACACGAAAATCTGCAGAATAGCTACAACATCTAGCGGCGACAAAGATAAGAAGATAAGAGAAACTAAAGCCACAGGAGATAACACCAGGCAGTAATTCCCAGACTTCTGATGGGTCAGAATCATCCTTCGGGGTGACAACTGATTGTCAGAAGGTAGGACCCAACATCAACTATGCCCAATGGCCTATACACCTCCGAGTTTTAGTTTCCCTCCCATCCCTCGTCGTGGTAGTCATCGGGATGGTGGGGTTTGTGGCGGCGCCGTAACGCCGGCAATGGAATTAGCACATATGGTACCACCTCATATGTTGAACACAACAACAACCCATATGCACCATCTGCTGTAATGCACCATCACAAACGTCAACACAGGGTTGTTTGTTGAGTGGTAAACAAACCCTAATTTATTGTACATCTAACAGCGAATTTCCAAGCGACAAGGAAATTTCGAGATTTGTGGTAAAACAAATCTTTGTGTGAGTGTGCATGACGTGAATTTTGGCTGCGCAATTTTAAAAACCGCCATTTTTCGGTCATTAGCGAAACAACCGGCATCGAGGAAAACGAGTACCAACGGCAGCCGCGAACATACGCCTTAATCGTGTTGAAAGTTTTCAACGTTGGGATATACAAGAAAATAGGTGAAATTATTCCATTATTTTGAAGCCAGCAAGGCAGTTAAGCGTGGGTAAACGTACCACTAGCGAGCAAATCTTAGAAAGGAGAAATAAAACGGAAGTCATTTTGGTGAGTCTAACCTCACTTTTGGCCGGAGGATTCCTGAACGGTCTTTTTTCACTTCCAGTATCAGCAGCAGCGAAAAAAACGGGATCACCAACGGTCACCGCTAGACAGCTCAGCGGATGTTTTTACAGTTTTTGGCGAAATTAGAGCCAAAGCAGAAATTTTTGGTGGTAAGTATAACCTCACTTCTGGCCGGAGAGGTGCTAAAAATTTTCCTTTTTACCCCCAGCCAGAGATATTGTTATTGTGTAAAGCACCAGCAGTGCAGTGCCAAGCCGCCCGAAGGCAGCAACAAGTACGGGATTTCAAAAGATACTCGGTTCGACAGGAAGGAGTCCACCGCCATCCTTGTGGTTCGCGCACTCGCTTTCCCCTCCTAAACCGGTGGCTTAATCGTCGGCCGGCAGGTAAAGGGAAAGTGCGCAAAGCCGAGGGGTGGTCTAGACCACCTGCTGTCGACCCGTGAACCTTTTGAGTCCCGGGAAGACGCGGCAGCGTTGACTTGTGCCAGCGCCTATCGACGGGCTTGAAATTTAATTACGTTGCTGGACAATTCTACCATCACCAGCCGTAATCATCATCAGTTACAGTCGTCCATATCCACCAACATCATTGGCCATCTATACCAATAGCTACCAACACCACCAGCTTTAACCACCATCAACGGCAGTCATCTGCAACTATAAACATCTCCAGTTCCGGTAACCAATTATATCACACAGCCGTTTCACCATCACCAGCTTCTATAATCAGCAGTAAGCCACCAAAAACCACCCTTAGACCCCCACAAGCGGGAGGTTTTCGGTAAGTTCCGTCCATTTTTTTTATCTGACTTATCAAACCGTGGACAGACAGAAAGTTTAAGGCCCAATTCATGGGGCTGAGTTAAGTAAAAGCTACAAGGAATAACACCAGCTGAAAAAGAAAAGCCTATGATGGAATAAACCATAGATAATCCTAACATAACCCAGAAAATAAGAAAGTAAATAAATTCTAAGCAAAAACAAGAAAAGAAAAGCCTATAATGGAATAAACCATAGATAATCCTAACATAACCCAGGAAATAAGAAAGTAAATAAATTCTAAGCAAAAACAAGAAAAGAAAAGCCTATAATGGAATAAACCATAGATAATCCTAACATAAGCCCGCAATTGAAAAAGGAAAATAAATCCTAAACGAAAAGTAAAGAAAAACAAGAAAAAAAGAAACGAAGTGTTTAAAGGACATGTATGGTGGTGCCCATTTAAAAAGTAAATAACAAAAAAATCACCATACCATGTCATGTTAATGCCATAAGGCAAAACCTACTGAATTTACCTATATTTATAAGTGAAATGAGAATACCGAAAATAGTGCTTGAATTGTAAAGAAGATTATTTGTTTAAGCTAGATCTAGTTGTGAAAATTAATTGATCGTGAGTGCTCCCAAGGAGAAATTTGTGATTAGTGTATCAATGTTCTTGTGAAGACTTTATGCCACGCGATAATTAGTCACGGCCAAGGAAAGTTTATTGTTATATGAGGCCTTAGATATTCCTAGAGTTCATCTAGATGTATAGTGAAAATTTTAAATAGACCGAACAGTCACAAGCAAAAGTTTTCACACGAACAGTGGTACGAGCACGATCATGTATTAAGATTAAGAAGTATTCATAAGTGGAAGCATAAACGTGGTAACGTGAACACGATAATAAAACCTAGAACAAGAACCTTTTAACAAAAGCCCACTGAAGTATTTTGGCATTTGTTAAGAAGTTCTCGTGAGAGTTAAAGAGAAACTAGATTAAAAAAGAGGTAGGATAGGAAACCCAATACGGAATGCGTAATTAACCGCCGTGAGGGGCGAAAATTAATATTCAATTCTTCTAAGACGACCTGGACTGTTAACCTTCTATATTATGATATTATATACTAATTAGTAGTTTTGATCTCATGCGAACTGCCTCTGAGAGTTACTAATCCGTGAAAATACTTCGCCGCGAGATTCTAAGGCATTCGGGGCCTAACGAGTTGTATTCTCAGTCAAGTCGTGTTGAACATGAGATTCGGTTTTTTTTTTACGCGAAATAAACTCGTCGAATTTACCAAGATTATATTGGCATAGTTGTCAAACCGCATTTCCTGGGAGGAGTTCCCTATCCACCCCAGTAAGATAAGTTAACTCACGGTGCTGAGTTTAGATTAATTGTAATTAAGTCAAATTCTGAGTATGAAATACTCTTAGTTTAGAAATTTATTAATGGAAATAATAACTTTGATGTTGAAATTGGCAATTAAGGCCAAAATTAATTCACCAGTATCTGGTGTAGCACTTAGACGGTGCCATAGTATTAAGTGAGCGCACTTCGCCCTGGTGGCATTATAAATTGTTTCCTTTTGAAGCATTTAATTTATTAAATTGTTAAATTTTAGGAAATTATTAGCCGATAGAGGCTTTATTATGAATTCTGCCCTATGAAAGGGTTAAATAAAACCAACCATTATAACGTTTTTTCGGAAATTATGCTTTTGAATATGGCTGGCTAGTCCGCCAATATGGTAAGGGAAGTAAAGTGAGGTAAGTCGTGTAAGCAACTTCGCTAATTTGGGACTCTGAAAGTTAAGCAGAGTCATGGTGAGGCAGCAGGGGCCTCATGAGGGAGGGCCAGACTGGCAATATCATCTGTCAGTTACCATCGGTGTGTTGGAATCTCCTTGTAACAAAAACATCTTCTCTCTTGGTTCGAAAAAGACTTCTCGGTATCAGGAATAATCGGGTGTTCCTTTTGTTTGTTCGTTTTCCATCTATCCGTATCTACTGTTTGGGCTTCTTTTATTCTTTTTTTTTATGTCTCAATTCTTCCAATGAGAAATTCAGCCTCGGTATGTAACACAATGATCAAAGGCAAGTTGTTGTCAAGCATGGTCAGTGGAAAGATCCCCCCCGTCCGGCGAGCTTCAAGCCCAGCATACGCATGGCATACCGAGCATCCCGCTCGATCAGCTTACTAACTCGTGTTTCAACATTTTTGAATATAGCAACTTGGCCGATATGACAGTATGGAAGGGAGCAACGATAAATTTATTATCAGAAGGGGAGGTGGCGGTAGGGTTAGGTGCAGTAGATGGTGAGGGAAGGGAAGGAGCAGGAGAAAGGTTAGTGCGGTTCTTCAACATCTTAATACGTTGGGTGGTGTATTTGTTTATGAACGACATGGGATATTTGTTGTTCAACAAAATATTTTTGATGATTTTGATATTTTCTGCATGGAATGACGGGTGAGATAAAGAGACTGCCTTGTCAACAAGACCGAAACCCATGGCGCGTTTCTGATGTGTCGGATGATGTGATTTAAAATGTAAAACACGACCAGAATAAGTAGGTTTTCTGTACCAATTAGTAAATATTTCGTTGTTTTCAGATCTTATAATATTCAAATCCAAGAAACTAATTTTATCAACAACTTCAACCTCGTGTGTGAATGACAGACGTGGATGGTAGTTGTTAAAAACGTCTAAGATCTTGTTAATTCGATCTTTTGGTATGATACAAAAAATATCATCAACGTATCTGTGGTATTTATGAACCTTGAAGGGAATTCTTTTCAAACATTCATTCTCCAGGTCACGGAGGACAATTTCTGCAAAGGCAGGGGAAAGAGGTGAGCCCATTGGTGAACCGTCAACTTGTTGGTAGGTTTTTTGGTTGAAGGTAAAAAAGGTTGAATATAATATGAGATTAATAGCAGTAATCATTTCAGAAATAGGAATATCAGTGAATTTTGCAATAGTTGACCATCTCCGCGAGATGTTATTGAAGTTGCTTCCTTAGGTAGTAAATTTAACTTCACAAAACCAAACATACAAAAGAATGACATTATTAACATAGTTAAAAATGTTGAAAATAGTTTATACAATTTTGATCAACAAACACAGGACACAATAAGACACATTATAACTGACACTATTTCTACACAACAAAAAGCAAACAAAAAAATGAAACACATCAATCAACAAGTTTGAAAAAGAATTAAATGTGAAACTTGAAAGAACTTCCACTTTTCTTAATGAAAATAATGACATTTTCTTCACTCCTGCTGATAAGGTCAACGTAACTGTTGCTATTGAACTTAATGATTATATTCAAAAAGTTGAATTACTTCTATCAGACGAGGATACCTATAAAATATGTAAAAGTAACCCATTACAAAAAGTTATCAACCAACTTAAGGACATTTGCAATAGGTGGAAAACTAAAAATTTCATATCAATGTTTCAAACGAATATTTTTGACGTCTGCTAACCTTGCAAGGGCTTATGCTCTACCAAAAATTCATAAACAAGGGAACTTCCAATTTTCGTAATGAAAATAATGACATTTTCTTCACTCCTGCTGATAAGGGCAACGTAACTGTTGCTCTTGAACTTAATGATTATATTCAAAAAGTTGAATTACTTCTATCAAACGAGGATACCTATAAAATATGTAAAAGTAACCCATTACAAAAAGTTATCAACCAACTTAAGGACATTTGCAATAGGTGGAAAACTAAAAATTTCATATCAATGTTTCAAACGAATATTTTTGACGTCTGCTAACCTTGCAAGGGCTTATGCTCTACCAAAAATTCATAAACAAGGGAACTTCCACTTTTCTTAATGAAAATAATGACATTTTCTTCACTCCTGCTGATAAGGGCAACGTAACTGTTGCTATTGAACTTAATGATTATATTCAAAAAGTTGAATTACTTCTATCAAACGAGGATACCTATAAAATATGTAAAAGTAACCCATAACAAAAAGTTATCAACCAACTTAAGGATGGTTGGTGGTGGAAAACTAAAAATTTCATATCAATGTTTCAAACGAATATTTTTGACGTCTGCTAACCTTGCAAGGGCTTATGCTCTACCAAAAATTCATAAACAAGGGAACCCATTTCGTCTAATTGTCTCAGCAATTGGTAGCCCATTATACCATTTTTCAAAACACATGCAAATAATTTTGTCCAAAACTTTAGATTCTGAACCTAGTTTTTCTGTGAAAAACAGCACCCAGTTCTACTTGTCTGTCAACAAATTTATCGTCCCACCAGATCAATGTTTGATTTCTCTTGACGTAACCGCACTCTTTACCAACATCCCTAATGAACTCGTCATAGAAGGTATAAAAAAGAGATGGTCAACTATTGCAAAATTCACTGATATTCCTATTTCTGAAATGATTACTGCTATTAATCTCATATTAAATTCAACCTTTTTTACCTTCAACCAAAAAACCTACCAACAAGTTGACGGTTCACCAATGGGCTCACCTGTTTCCCCTGCCTTTGCAGAAATTGTCCTCCGTGACCTGGAGAATGAATGTTTGAAAAGAATTCCCTTCAAGGTTCATAAATACCACAGATACGTTGATGATATTTTTTGTATCGTACCAAAAGATCGAATTAACAAGATCTTAGACGTTTTTAACAACTACCATCCACGTCTGTCATTCACACACGAGGTTGAAGTTGTTGATAAAATTAGTTTCTTGGATTTGAATATTATAAGATCTGAAAACAACGAAATATTTACTAATTGGTACAGAAAACCTACTTATTCTGGTCGTGTTTTACATTTTAAATCATATCATCCGACACATCAGAAACGCTCCATGGGTTTCGCTCTTGTTGACAAGGCAGTCTCTTTATCTCACCCGTCATTCCATGCAGAAAATATCAAAATCATCAAAAATATTTTGTTGAACAACAAATATCCCATGTCGTTCATAAACAAATACACCACCCAACGTATTAAGATGTTGAAGAACCGCACTAACCTTTCTCCTGCTCCTTCCCTTCCCTCACCATCTACTGCACCTAACCCTACCGCCACCTCCCCTTCTGATAATAAATTTATCGTTGCTCCCTTCCATACATCTATTAATAAAAAATTAACAAACAACCTCAAACACCTTGGCATTAATGTTATTAACAAAATGAGCAATAAGCTCAACATAATTGTGAAGAAAGGTAAAGACAAACTTCCAAAAACACGTAACCACGGTGTTATATATAAGATTAACTGTAATGATTGTGACAAATCTTATATTGGACAAACATATAGAGCACTTGAGATAAGGGTTAAAGAACATCGAAATAACATCAGACAAATACAATGTGACAAATACAATGTGATTTCAGGACACAGGACTAATACAGGACATGATATGGAATGGGATAGCTGCCAAATTTTAGATAGGGATACTCATTGGAACAGGAGAAATATATCTGAGATGTTGCATATTAAGTAAACAAATAATACATTGAATAGACAAATCGACACTGAAAAATTAAATAAGATATACGACAAGATACTTTATAATAAATAAAACATAGCCCCACACATCCAAACACAAAGTTGAGAATATTATTAATTTAATCACATATTCCTCACCAAATTATTCATTTGAATTTGCTTTTTGACAATTTTTTATTTTATTTTTTGAAATTTTAAATTTTGACATTTTTGTTTATTATTATTATTTTTTCATTCTTCTGAAGAGGACTAACAAATATAGTCGAAACGTTAAGATATTAAACAAATTTTTGTCTGTTTAATTGGTCGGAAAGAACTATTAATTTCAAAACACACAGACGTTAATATAAAAAATTCAGTATATTTTTATTATTTTCATATATTTTTAATATCTTAATGTATAATAAATGAATGAATGAAGTACAAACGATGAATGAATGAATGACTAAGAATGAAAGAATGAGAATGAACGAATAAAAATAAACGATTCAAAATTAATAAAGTAATATATTAAAAATTAAATATTTTCTGTATAATATAAACAAATAAATATAAATATAAGCAAAAAAAATAAAAGTGGACAAAATAAAATACTTATTTACAATTTAGTTTTAATAATTCTTCAGCTTCATCCTATGGTGGCATCGTTCAACTGTCTTCACACTTTTTTTCAAACTGCACAGCTCCTTGCACTTGAAAAACATACAATTTGAACAGGAGATATACATATATGTACATATTATTAATAGTAAGTATATATGCATGTATATAAATTAATAATTATTTAGTCATTTATAGACAAAAATATGTACATACAAACCTCGCAGTCTTGTTCAGGAAAGGGAGCATGCTGCCGACTTCGTCAATGATTTTGTCCTGAGTCTCGCCAGTCATGCCACAGACAGAATCTTCCACTTTTTTGATTGCTTTTAAATGCCTTATTTTTCATAATCATTATCTTTGTTTTTTTTTATCACATAAATTTATTCTTTTCCACTTTTTATTTTTATTCCACGATATTTAACGATAATGCACTTTAAGGAAACTAAATACTTTGCACTTTTGTCGAGGATTCACAAATTTTACCTTTTAAAGCCTGGTATTCAGTTTTTCTGACATTTTCGTTGCCATAAGAAGTACGTGTATAAAAATAACGAAAATTTCATCAACCGAAAATTTCGCTCACTTTTCATTTGCTTGGTACAAAAGGAAATAAGTAGATATCGCACAGGCGTTGTCAAGTACTACCCCTAGGTGCTGTGTTGTCGTTTTCTAACTCTCATTGAAGTTTCTCATAACTTTCATTGACGTTTATTCAACACTGGGGGAAATTTGATACATTAAAAAAAATTTAATTTTCCAAGTTGTGTTATTCGAACAACTAACTTGATTTTTTTTATTATACATTATATTATTATTTTATCTCACACTACGCACGAATAGTACGTTTGTTTACAACCATTTCAATCAAAGCGCATTGATGTGGTGATAATACTGGAATAGCCGAGTTATTTACTTTTGTAATTTCTTAGGTATTTCTTGTTTCTCAAAAATATTTTTTATACATTTTTGTTTTGAATTTGTTTGTTGAAAAACACGAGAAACAGCAAAATGCTTATTGTTGTATGATTGCTGTGTAACACTACCTCGTCAATGCGCCTTGACTTTCAATCAAATCAGGAAAAATCCCAATGCGAACACTTCGGATTTTGTTAGGACATTTAATACGAAATCCGGAAAATGTGTTGAGGTGCGAATGAGCTATTAACCACGGAATTGCTAAGTCCCAATCCACACAGGGATACTTTTGTCGCCGGAGACACGAGTTCGTGGGAGAGGGAGGCGAGAAATAAGAAGAGGGGTACTTACGTCGTCCCTCTCTCTCCAACGAACTCGAGTCGCCGGCGACAAAAGTTTCCCTGTGTGGATTGGGACTAATGCGACCACCTAATAGATAACTCTACCATGGTAGTAGCAGTATAAGCAGTTGTTGTTGTAGGCAGCAACAACTGGCATTTTGTTTAAGTTGTCAATTTATACACGGAAGTATACCAACAACACAAGAATACACAAATTTACAAAAACAAAGTACGTATGGGTTTGACAACTTAAACGATTAATGCCATGAAAATAATTAAATCAGCTGTTCCACGCTAAAATTATCTATCGGGTAAACGCGTCAGCCCAACTGATTTGTGGTTTTTCATCTTTCCGTGGGTAAGCAGTCAAATTTGATTTTGTTTCTTTTGGTTTATTAATAGTATCATAAACTTTGTATCAAGTAAGACAATCCTATTAATCTTTTTCACATTTTGTGTACATAGTGTTTTCATTGGCCGTCGGTGGTGCAATGGTTAGTGTGCGCGGCTATTGTACATGAGATCCTGGGTTCAAACCCTGCTCTGACCACCTTCAAATTTCTTTCGGCGGCGGTCACCTCGCATAGTGACGGCGACACTATCGAGTATATAGCCATGAAAAAGCTTCTCAAAACACCGTTCGGAATCGGTGTAAAACTGTAGGTCCCAATCAGTGAGTGAAAACTGGAAAGCGCACAGCTCAGTGGTTGTGAGAAGTTCTCCCCGGTCCCTTCATGGGATGTAATGGGAAACCATTTATTTATTTTTATTTAGTGTTTTCATTATTCAGCTAATTTTTACAGCTTAACCACGGATTTTCTAATGCGACTACCTAATAAATAATTCTACCATGAGCTGTTCAAACGAGTTTAACTCGTAATTTTACAATGTGCAGAACCATGGTAAAATTATCTATCGGGTAAACGCGTCGACCCAGCTGATTTGTGGTTTTTTGATCTTTTCCGTGGATATTGACAGCTTCGTGATCTTGTTTCTTTTTGATTGTTAATTAAATTCAAAGAATTTCAATCAAAATGCAATTTAATGCATAGACTTTGTATCAAGTAAGACAAGCTTATAAAATTGTTCACATTTTGTGTACATAGTAGTGGTCTTCATGAAAGCTCGAAAGAACCTCGTAAACTCGAAAACATCGTAAACTTGCACAGCAAACGTCAAAACAAACAAATTTCCCATACAAAGCGACTTGCACAAATGTGGAAAGTTTTCGAGGCAAATTTGCTGAGCTAACCTGGAAAAAGGAACGTAAAAACTTTTGACATTTCAATGTCAATATTTTTGTACTGAAAAAAAGAGAGGGTTTTTGATTTATATGAAAAAATAAAATAATGGAATAGGTAAAGCATATACTTTTAATTTTACTTTGTTTATTTACTTTATCAGCTTTTTTTTGACAATTGCTGCATAGATACACTGAGCCACTTTATTTGGTGCCTCATGAAACGCTTCGGGGCAAACTTACGCTGAGCAAAAGTTCTAGGTTTTCTTGTTTGCATGAATGCCACTAGTGTTTTTCCACGGAATTGCTAATGCGACTACCTACCAAATTGATAATTCTACCATATTGTTGGTTCTGCCAACAAATAGTTCCAAACTTGGCATCACCCTTGGAAAAACTACGAGGTAGTAGCGTTAGCCCAGCTGGTTTTCTTTGTTTGCATATGATCGTACCCAGTATATGTCGAAGTTGATTGTGTGAGCTCTTTTTATTTTAATTTCATCTATCTATGTTCACAATTGATGTACACAATTGAAGTTTTGTTAAAATTTTTATCAGTTCATTTTGACAGCACAGATACAGATTTACTACTACCTTGTATTTGTACCATGCCATTTACCATAATGCTACCATACATGAAATGCAATGCATGGCCTGTCCTGTATGGCACGTCATGGTACAAATACAAGGTAGTAGAATTAGCCTTGTTATTTTCGTGCCGACTTATTGTAAAAACCAGCTGATAAAAATATCACACATACATGTACAATCTGTTTCGAAGTTTATAACTACTAGCGCATTTCCATTACCGCCCTAAAGCACTTGTTTTGCACAAAAGCACCTCAAACTGTTGCAAATATGGTTGAAGTGATTTGTATTACCGAATTTCGTTGATAGTTTGTCAGCTTCATCTGTAATGTAAACAAAGAAAAAAATTAAAAATTTATAGTTATCATTCACAAAAAATATTAATTAATTAACATTTTGATTACGTAGATGTTACAAAAAATTAATATGGTAAATTGTGCAATATTTATTCGACAACCATCCACACAATTCATCACCAAAACATCGGCTTAAGCTGAGTACTAAGATCGTTCACGTGAAAAATTACATGAATTTGTTTCGCTGCGAAATGGGGCAGCAACATATTAGTGATCGTTCACGTGAAAAATTACATGAATTTGTTTCGCTGCGAAATGGGCCAGCAACATATTAGTGATGACGACTATATTTGTGTCGGTTTTTAAGTTTATTTTACACTACTATCGCGTTTACATGCACTCCTTTATCATGATAATGTCGTGATTATCATACTACGGCAAAAAGGTGTTTACATGCATTTTTACTCGATTTAGTTTTGACATCTTTGTATTTCATGATGCCATTATTGAATTATACCAGGTGATGGCAGGAGGATTTGTACGGATTAGTATCATACAATTATGTCAGTCAGTAGGTCAGGGTACATACAGAATTGAAACTTTAACCATAGATAAAGGAATTAACTAGATATCGCACATTCCTTGGGAAATTTCTTGTTCAATGGGTTATTTTCTAGATGGAGCTGGATGCAATAATTACAACGTTTGATCCCAAACAAAATATACCTTGCAAGATGTATTGAACAGGTGCTAACAATAGGTATGGAAGGCAACATCAACAGGGATTTTGTTTTGTGGTCCGTTGCTCTCAAATCCAACACAAACGAACACCAACAATAACAGTAAACAAAAAGATGCAATCAAAATAACAAAATTTTAACTTGAAAGTGGGGAGCACAACGACATGAAAAAACTAAATTAGTTGTTTGAATAGCACAACCTGGAAAATGATTCTATTTTTGTATTGAAACAATGTCCCACATTGTTGAATAAACGTCAGTGAATGTTATGACAAACGTCAATGAAAGTTACAAACCGACAACACAGCACCTAGTGGCAGTACTTGACAACGCCTGTAGGATATCTACTTATTTCCTTTATCTATGCTTTAACATAAAGTATTCCAATGAGCTTTACGGTAAATTTACAAACTTTAATACTCCTCTTAAAGTAAGAAAATAAAAGACACAAAAAGTTGATTTTTATGTTAGGTTTAATTAAATTTGTATTGATGATTAGTAGATGCTATTTATAACATCAGAAGAGAATCGCACTGGACTGAAGCTTAATAATAATTCACGTGAAGTATAATAGAACCATATTAATGATTTGTTGATAACTAGGTTCTTATGCTTTAGCGGCTATGCGAATAATCGCCCAAAACGAAAAATTAACAATGACCCAAAATTTTTGGGTGTTTTTTCATTAAGAAAAAAGACCCAAAAAAGAGGTAAAATCGCCCAAAAATTTAAGAACATTCGCCCAAAAATATAAATCCAATTTATGAACAAACGCCCACTATTTTGTGGTGAAATCGCCCAAGACTGTAGCGAACAGCCGCCCAATTAAGTAAAAGGGCGATCATTCATCATGAGCAAACACCCAAAAAATCAAAAATACCAAAACGCCCAAACATGATGAACAATCGCCCATTTTTTTCCCATACTTTTTTTGGGCGATTGTTAATTTTTGGGTTTTGGGCGATTATTCACATAGCCTGCTTTAGCTCACATCTGCTTGTATGACCAATTCAAGGCAATTTAATTTAATTGATCTTGAAATAGAACGAAGCAAAATCCGTTATATTAATATTATAAAAAGTCTAAGTTTAATAAAGTACCTGTACAAACCAACACTGAACCTCGAATTGAACCGATTTCGAACCTTCCCTAATACAACCGCAGATGATCGAAACATATTTCGAATTGGTAAAATTCGACGGATTCTGGAGGCCAGTTCTGTATGGTTAGTTGGCCATAAATATAATCGCATGCTGATTGCGATCCAAAGTCTCTCCCATATTCAGGCAATGAGTGGTCGAGGCAATTATACGCAATACACATATTCTAAATAGCCAATGCACTCCATATGGTTCCTGAGATCTTCAATGTTTTCAAAATATCGTACCATTTGTGTCACTAACACTCCATAGGTAAGTGTTAGCAATTCCGAATTCAAAAATATGTGTACATGGTTTATATTTTTAGTTTTTCAGCCATGTATACAGTTTATTGTTATATTTGGGTTGGAAGTGTGGATGTTCCAATATGAGGGTAAACCATGAATAGGATCCATTGAATACCGGTGTCTAGATTCATAAAGGTATTTGGAGAGTTCTCTGGTATGCTTGATTCCAGTTTTGCTCTGGCTTGCCTTCGCATAAGTATATGTATGTGCGTTTATATTGTTTAGCACATACGTAAAGTGGCTCTCCTCGTACGACATTCCAACAGAATTGATAGCATAAGGTAGCAATCCGTCCCATTTTGCTTTATGGTTTTCCAATATGGTTTACCATTTCTCCGTCTGTGGCTAAACATCTGCAAATACATGAGAGGACAATTTAGGAAAGTGTATTAACAAATTTTACGAGAATCGGAAACTCATGACAACGGCCTTATGAACGGAAAAAATTACTTGAATTGGCTCAGCTTCCCTTATAGGGCGTTTACATGCACTCGATCTTGCAGATCGACTCGATAATCGACAAATCACACCATTATCATGTGATTTCTCATACATTTTCTGAACCCAAGATGGAGTACATTTATCTCGATAATGTTATTATCATGTCACAAATCATTTCAACCGCAGAGTTGTATACGTACTTTCAGTATGAGAGTCTAAACATAATCAAACACGCTATAGACGATGACGTTTTTTCTACATAGGTTTCTTATGGCAGGGAAAAATCGTCACGAAAATCCGCTACGGCTGACGACTCGCCGTTAGAATAGAATCTTTTTTAATTTCTTGGCGGCGCTCTCACGAAATCTCTCAATTGCGGAAATGAAGTTGCCACATGTTCATGAAAATCATAAGAGAAACCAACACATATAAACTATACATGTGAATGCAAAAGAAAAGTAAAGGGTTAAAAATAATTTATTGTTAAACACAATACAATAAAATTTAATACATTTTTAAAGGCAGTAAAAACACTTTAGAGATTTTTTCCGTCGCCGTCTGGAGCGTGTCTGGTTCTGTTTGGACTCTGAGACTTTGTGAACATGAAACGGAAATGGGAATGTAAAGGAAACGTACTTCACTGAACATGTACATGAATGACAACATATACAATATGACTAATACAAGAGGTAGTGTTATATTGACAGCTGATATTGAATTCTTCCTTTGTTTTCTAAATACTAACAAAATTTCAATAAATTCGACATAAATTCCACATAAAAGTTTCGATAATTGAATAAAAATGTATTTTTACAAATACAGAAATAGAAATACTGATTGACAGAATTGTATGATAGTAATACATACAAATCCTCCTGCCATCACCTAGTATAATTCCGTAACGCCATCATGAAACACAAAAATTTTAAAACTAAATGGAGAAAATGAAAAATGTAAACACCTTTATGCCATATAATGACAATCACGAGATAATCATGATAAAAGAGTGCATGTAAACGCGCTATTACCTTTCAACAAGTATCCATGACAACCCTACAAGAACAGTGACGGTCAAGCCAAAATGATAAAGTTGATGGAAACTTTTGTGTACGTGTGCTTTTGCATCTCCCTCGAACTTATGAATTCGGTCGCCTATAAAACTTATATCTGAGCTGCTCAGTCTTCTGCTGTTTACTAATCAACGATTATATGAGTATTAGTCAAAGTTGATGGATACATCCGTCAAAATTGACTAATCATATTTGATGGACATATCTGTCAAAGGTGATGAGTATACCATTTATAATAAATTGCGATGTTATTAATGATTTTATTGTATATTTTTAGTATTTTTATATATTTTTAGAATCTTATTGTATAATAAATGAATGAAGTACAAACAATGAATGAATGAATGACTAAGAATGAATGAATAAGAATAAATAATTCAAAATGAATAAAGTAATATATTAAAAATTAAATATTTTCTGTTAATAAACAAAAAAATAAAACTGGACAAAATAAAATACTACTTAAAATTTGTTTTTAATAAATCTTCTGCTTCATCCTATGGTCGCTTCGTTCAACTGTCTTTTCAAACTCCACAGAGAAAAAATATTCCTATCGCATGATTATCCCACCTTCCATCCTAATTGTATTTATCAAGCAGGTTATCCGTGAACATTGGGGGCTGACATCCTCTTACGCCTCTTTATTATATATTTTATGTGAAGAAGTATGTATAAATATCAATATATTAAAATATCGAACAATAAATTTGAGTTTGTTGCTATTGCTTGAGCAAAATCTGGTGTGGCCAACTTCTGCTCTACCTCTTTCACCGCTGTAATGGTCAGGAAAGGGAGCATGCTGCCGACTAAACGATTTTGTCCTGAGTGTCGCCAGTCACGCCACAGACAGAATCTTCCACTTTTTGATGGCTTTTAAATGCCTTATTTTTCATAATCATTATGATATTTTTTTTGGATCACATAAGATTATTCTTTTTCACTTTTTGTTTATTTTTTTATTCCACGATATTTAACGATAATGCACTTGTAATGAAACTAAATATTTTGCACTTTTGTTGAGGATTTATAAATTTTACTTTTTAAACGTCAACAAATTCAAGTTTCCATCAACACTGACGGTCAAATGACCGTAACTTTTCTTGTAGGGTTTTGTCACTCTTGCACATGCAACTCAGTATAAAATATTTAGTTGCAAGTGTGTCAGTGCAAAAATATTGTTAGTTTCCATCATTCATTTCTTGTAGGGAATCCTTTAGACCCTTATGCAACACCTAACTTCTTCGAGAAGGTTTCATATGGCGCACATAGGGGCTAATATATTCGAGAATATGTAAATTTTCTCTCCATAACCTTAAGTTTATTAAATTACTTTATTTTATTGAATATAGTTTTTTAAAGCATTACTGTTCGTATTAAACCGTACAAGACTTCTTTTATTTGATTGTGGGAATACGAATGCTATTAGCAGTTGGTCAACCTGAACAATTTCTTTAAAAAATTTGTTACGCTGCTTAAGTCCCGGGAAAAAGGAAAATATAATTTCATCACAAGATGGGTGATAAAAAATATGACACAAGTTCAACTGCCCAGACAAGCTGCTCACTGTGCAAAGGGCCTGATAGTAGTGAAATGGTTCAGTGTGATGTATGCGACACGTGGTTCCATTTCGAGTGTGTTGGTGTGTCCGCTGATATTGCAAATAAGGATTGGTGTTGCGGCAGGTGCAGGGGCACAAATGAAACAGTAACGAGTGAGAACCATTCGACAAGTGATGGCCGGAGATTTGAATCACCGGTGAACGAACACGGTGGCGGTTCGCGGGGGGTAGGTATGAGATATATTGATAAGTCTTCAGGTGTGGTTGCAAAAAGCTCAAGTAAGAATCGACGTAGCTTGGAAATTGAATTACAATGCCTAGAAGAGGAAAGAAAAGTGAACATGTTATTTATTGAACGCAAGTATGCAATAATGGGCAAATTCAATGACGATGATGAGTCCGACGAAGTTGGTGTCCTTATTGAGTGTGAACAACAGCTAAGATCTGCAGAAGATGAAAATGCAAATAGAACAGTGACAGGCATATGTGCAGGCAACATAAATAATTCAACTAATGTTGGTACTGCAAGTAACTTCAATGAACTGGGCGGTGGTAGTGTATACCAACGCGTTATTGACCACCAAAATGTAAGTGCTCCTAATCCAAACACATTGTTGCCGAATCAGGGTGTAATACAAAGACCCACTAGTGCCTTACTTAGACAAGATCAAGTACACTCAAGACAAGTCATCCCAAGGGAACTCCCAGTTTTTAGTGGCAAACCAGAGGAATGGCCACTTTTCATAAGTAGTTATGAAAACTCAACTAATTTGTGTGGTTTTAGTAATGATAAAAATTTGTTAAGACTGCAACGTGCCCTAAGAGGCAAAGCTTTGGAATATGCAAGCAGTAAACTTACATTGCCATCATTGGTTCCGGAAGTTGATTCAACTTTACGTATGTTGTTTGGTAGAACTGAAAACATAATTCATAATTTGTTAATAAAATTACGAGCAGGTCCAAGTGTAAATGCACACTTTTCATTGGACGTAAAAAATATTGTAGCGACTATGGAGGCTGCAAAATTAAATGCACATTTATGTAACCCGATGCTAATTCAAGAATTTATTGATTTAGTAATTGGCTTTGTACATTGGCAGACGCTGCCAGTAGTGTTATTACTATTTTAAACCCAAGTTTGAGTACACAAGATAATGAGAAACGAAAGACACCACGGGTTAACGTCCATGAGGAGCGTAATAATGAAAATAAAAATAAACCAAAGCGTTCGACCGATACTAAGTGCTTCGGTTGTGATGAAACCGGGCATTTTATAGCATCATGTGAAAAACGGAATTTAGTACATGAAAGAAAATTATGTCGTTCATGTTTAAAACTACATGATCTGAGATTTTGTAAAGAACGTAAAGTGTGTACTGTCAATGAATGTACAGCCAAACATCATCCTTCACTTTATAAACCGGAAGCCACCGTTGACAGTGTTAGGACCACATCCACGTCTGTCGTTGCTGTCCATCGAATGACGATATCGAACGTATTGTATAGATTTGTACCAATAACAATTTACGGAAAAAACACAAGTGTTAATGAATATGCCCTTTTGGATGAAGCATCTGGTCCTACATTGATCCAAAAGTTTGTATTGGAAAAACTTGATATAACGGGTCCGCCATCTAACGTTTTTTTTTCAACTAGTGCTTATTTCGTGATTTCACAGATAATTAGTTTTATCCTTCCGCTGAACGAATATGGTTGTGTATACGCTTGAACAACGCTGGGAAATATTGCGACATTACTTTGAAAATCATGGTAATGTTGCAGAATGTGTGCGATGCCGATTTTGCGAAAAAAATCATATTTTCAGATGAAGCTCATTTTGATCTTGGCGGGTATGTAAATAAGCAAAATTGTCGCATTTGGGGCACAGAAAACCCGCACGCATACATTGAAAAGCCGATGCACCCAAAACGAGTCACTGTTTAGTGCGGATTTTGGTCCAGAGTCATAATTGGGCCATTTTTCTTCGAAAATGAGCAAGGAGTGGCCGTTACAGTCAATGGTGATCGTTATCGGGCCATGTTGAACGAATTTTAATTCACAAAAATTCAAGAGGAGGATATTGGCAATATTTGGTTTCAACAGGACGGCGGTACGTGCCACACAGCCGAAGCTACACTCGATGTTTTGCGCCCTGTTTTTGAAGATCGCATTATCAGCCGCAGAGCTGATGTCGTTTGGCCACCTCGGAGCTGCGATTTGACACCTTTGGACTATTATTAGTGGGGTGCCCTCAAAAATAAGTGTTACGCCGACAAGCCAGAGACAATTGACGCTTTAAAGGTCAATATTCGTGAAGCCATTGGTGAAATACAGCTGCACACAATCGATAATGTGCTTAAAAATTGGACCGATCGTGTAGGCTACTGCATGGCCAGCCGAGGCAGCCATTTGAATGAAATTATTTTCCATTATTAACCGGAAGGATTATACTTTCAAATAAAAAAGAAATTTGAGAAAATATTCAGTAGTTTTTTTTTATAGCATTTTCACAAAAAAAAGTAATTTGGCGCACCCTTTACCTGGTGAGCAGTCAGAATTTTGTATGAGTTGGACCGATAAGAGCATACGTGTTGAAAATAATTCCGATCGTGTAGATTTGAAAATTTCGCCTTTGGGAAGAAGTGAAACACAATTTTTATTGAAAAATGTACGATCTGTAAGTGAACTTGATTTACCCAAACAAACATTGATGTTTTCTGAACTGGCTGAAAAATACAAATATCTACGAGGTCTCCCGGTAGAAACGTATGAAAATATGAAACCCAAAATTATAATAGGATTGAACAATAAACATGTGGCAATGCCTTTAAAATATAAAGAAGGAGGTGAAGATGAGCCAGCCGCACTTAAAACACGTCGTTGTTGGACAATTTATGGCACAAACAATTCAGAAGTGACCGGTTCCAAAAACGTACACAACAATGTGAGTTTACAATTACATATATGCAAATGTGACAATGATGTCGCTTTACATAAACTTATGAAACAAAACCTTCAACTTGAAAATGATGAAGTTAAAGGTCAAAGACCCTATGGTAATCATGATATAAATATGCAAAATTATGCAACACGAACAAACGATAAATTTGCAGTTAAGCTTTTATGGAAAGCAGATAATTTGACAATGCCAAATAATTATGAAATGGCTTTAAGAAGACTTCAATGTTTCGAACGAAAATTGGAAAAAGATCAAGATTTGAAAATTCGTGTGAATGACCACATCAAAAGTATGTTAAGTAAAGGGTATATCCGCAAGCTAAACGATTCTCAATCGCAAAGATTTATTTGGCGATGTTTTAATAACGAAAAAGGACCAGATGTTTTTGTTCTTCAAGTGATGTCCTTTGGAGCTAGTTGCTCACCATCATTGGCGCAATACGTCAAAAACAATAATGCCAAAGAGTTTGAACAAGAATTTCCCAGAGCTGAAAAATCAATTACCGAAAGGCATTATGTTGGTGACATGTTAGATAGTGTTGATACTACCGAAGAGGCTATACAACTAGCGCAACAAGTACGTGAGGTTCACAAACATGGTAACTTTTATATACGCAATTGGATATCCAACTCAAAAGAAGTTGTTGCAGCTATGGGTGATGAACATAAATCAGAATCGTTTTGCCAAGCCGGAAAGAAAATCGAGCACGTAATTGAACCAGAAAAGGTTCTTGGCATGTGGTGGAGAACAAGTGACGATGTTTTCACCTATAATTTGAAATTTACGAAAGCCAACGAGGAAATTCTGTCCGGCCGGAGACTACCTACAAAAAGAAAACTGTTAAGGTTGTTAATGTCGATCTTACAGACAGTACATATGAAGATACTTCTACAAAATGTGTGGCGAAATGAAATCAGATGGGACGAAACTATTTCCGACGAGTTTTCCGAGGAGTGTGCGGTGGTTATCTTTGTTAAAGAACGTGGTAAAGGTTAAAGTTCCAAGATGTTATTTTAAAATAGGTTGTAGCCAAAAGAGCAAAGTCCAATTACACATATTTGTGGACGCAAGCGAGAACGCGTATGCTGCTGTAGCTTATTTCACATACAAACCCACGACAATAGAGAAACGTCGTTGGCGACATCTAAGACAAATGTAGCACCTCTACGGCCTGTTTCCATTCCACGAATGGAGCTACTTGCTGCTGTTCTATGAGCCCGACTAGCTGCTACTACTTCTAATGGTCATGACCTACAAATTGAATGCACACATTTCTGGACAGATTCCAAAACTGTACTCCTGTGGTTGAGATCTGATCCAAGACGTTATAAGCAATTCGTCATGTTTCGAGTTGCCGAGATACAGGAAATAACAGATATTTCAAAATGGAGTTATGTCTCTTCAAAGGCAAACGTTGCAGATTTAGCAACTAAGTGGGCGAGACTACCAAGTTGCTTTGATTGATTTTACAAGATTCTCAAATTTGAAAGTCTATTGAGAAGCATGGCATATGTACGGCGATTCGTCGATCGCAAAATATTTTCCAAGTTTACGAGTGATAACGTCGATCTTACGAGTGAGCAATTACACTGGAGCCAACAATATTTAGTTCGACTAGTACAATCTCATGCCTATTCGAATGAAATTATTCTTTTGCAAAGGAACCCTTCATGTGTTTTACCTAAGTTGAGTCAATTAAGAAAACTATCACCATTTATTGACGAAAACATGATGTTACGTTTACATGGTCGTTTAGAAACGCCCCAATAATCACAGATGAAACAAAGAACCCCATAATATTACCAAGAAATCACCACATCACCTACCTATTAGTTGATTGGTACCATCGCAAGTACAAACACGTTCATCACGAAACAGTCATAAATGAAATTTTTCAGAAATACCACATACCAGGCTTGCGCACGCTGCTACGCACCATCCGTAAAAATTGTATGATGTGTAGAATTAGGAATTCCCAACCAAACTCACCGGAAATGGGACCATTACCGGTAGCACGTGTGTCAGCATTTTGTAAACCATTTTCTCATGTTGGTTTAGAAGAAGCGAAAAACGATACGGTGCAATATTTACATGTCTTACAATACGTGCTGTGCACATCGATATGGTGTATCGCCTAGACATGAACTCATGTGTCATGGCAATTAGAAATTTTACTGCACGATGAGGAGTGCCTTTACACATGTATAGCGACAATGACACCAATCTAAAGGCCGCGGTGAAAGAGTTACGTGAATCACTTCAGAATATCGATTTTCAGTCTCTGCAAAATTAATTTACAAGTCCCAATACGAGCTGGTCATTTATACCCCCAGCAAGCCCACACATGGGCGGAGCGTGGGAACGCATGGTGCGCTCCGTAAAGACAGTCTTGTATCGAATAATTACTCCTGATCATAAGCTTAACGAGGAAAGATTACACAACCTATTTCTAGAGGTTGAAAATATTATCAACACTCGTCCACTTTCGTATTTATCGCTTGAATCAACTGACCAAGAAGCCCTAACACCAAATCATTTCTTGCTGGGTACCTCATCTGGTGACAAACCACCAGGAAGATTCGATGAAAGTGACATGTATCTGCGAAAATCGTGGCGACATGCGCAACTGTTAGCTGACAAGTTCTGGAAGAGATGGGTTGCTGAAGTTTTACCCACCATGACCAAAAGAGCGAAATGGTTCGAAAAAGTAAAACCTATAGAAGTAGGTGATATTGTGATAATCTTACTTACTTACTTACTTATCCGGTCTCGGACAACCCCGGGGGGTCAGGGACCTTACAAAACGAAGATAACATATTTCGCCAGCCAGTTCGATCTTTTGCTTTATCTCTCCAGTTGGCAATACCAAGTGTACGCAGGGATTCGTCAACCTGATCCCTCCAGCGAAGTCTTGGTCTTCCTATTTTTCGTCTTCCTTCGAGTTCGGTTTCGAAAAGCCTTCGCGCTGGTTCATCTTCATCCATTCCTCATGACTTGGCCTAGCCAGCGCAATCGCGTTATCTTGATCCGCTTAACTATGTCAATGTAAGGTAAAGCTCATACAGCTCATGATTCATTCGTCGCCGATACTCGCCGTTGTGCACTATAGGGCCATACATTTTTCGGAGAATTTTTCTCTCGAAGACTCGTACAGATGTTTCGTCTGCTTGCGATAGGACCCAGGATTCTGCGCCATAAAGCAAGACAGGTTGAATGAGAGTCTGGTACAGCTGGACTTTTGTTACTCGAGAGAGGGCTTTATCTCTAAAGTGCTTGCTTAGCCCAAAATAACATCTATTCGCAAGCACAATTCTCCGCTTGATCTCAAGGCTGACGTTGTTGTTTTTGTTCACGGCAAATCCGAGGTATATAAATTCGTCCACTACCTCGAAGTTATAACGGTTATCAACGTTCACGCTTTGGTCTAATCGCGTGGAGGCCCTGTTCGTTGAAACCATTAATTTTGTCTTGTCCTCATTCACCGTCAGACCCACTTTTGTTGACTCCTTCTCAGTTCTCGAAAAAACCGCAGTAACTTCTCTAATTGTGCGCCCAATGATATCTATATCATCAGCATACGCGAGCAGCATGTGACTTTTGCTGCTGATGGTTTTATTCATATTGACTGCAGCTTTTCTCATAATGATCTCCATTAAGATGTTAAAGAGATCGCACGATAGGGTGTCGCCTTGCCTGAGGCCTCGCTTAGTTTCGAAAGGTTCGGTAAGATCCTTACCAACTTTCACTGCGGATTTGGTGTTCGTCAAGGTCATCCTGCAAAGGCGTATGAGTTTTGCAGGAATACCAAGCTCAGACATTGCTTCATAGAGTTTCTCCCGTATCGGACTATCGAAGGCTGCTTTATAATCGATAAATAGATGATAGGTGTCGATTTGTTTTTCGTGTGTCTTCTCCAGGATTTGGCGTAGCGTGAAAATCTGGTCAGTTGTCGATTTTCCAGGCCTAAAGCCACACTGGTATGGTCCAATCAGGTCAGCGATAATTGGTTTTAGTCTTTCGCACATTATACTTGATAGAACCTTATATGCTATGGATAAAAGGCTTATTCCACGGTAGTTGGCACAAATACTCGGGTCGCCTTTTTTAAATATGGGACATAGTACACTGAGACTCCAATCGCCGGGCATGCATTCATCTAACCAAATTTTGCTAATGAGCTGATGCATGCACCTTATCTGCTCATCGCCGCCAGCCTTAAACAGCTCCGCCGGTAATCCATCGGCTCCTGCGGCTTTGTTGTTCTTAAGCCGGGCAATAGCTGTTCTGACCTCGTCTTGGTTAGGAGGGGGGCGGAGAAATACTCTCTCCATATTCCCAACATGCTCTGCACATCTGCGACGAGATTTCCGTCCTTGTCTTTACAGAAGGGGGCCCCTGAACCATGTCCATTAGTTCCGTTTTTAACTTTTTGGTAGAATTTTCGGGCTTCGTTCTTCCTTCTGTATGTCTCAATTTTCTCACTCTCGCGTTTTCTCCACTGCCGTTTCTTATGCCTAAAGAGGCGGTTTACCTCCTTTCTCTTCTCCCTATACCGCTCAGTTGCAGCTCGCGTTGCAATTGACTGAAGCATTACCATACGTGCAGCGTTCTTTTCGTCATTTGCTATGCGACACTCTTCATCGTACCACGGTTTATTGCGAAGCGGTTTTTCGAAACCAAGTACGGTTGTTGCGGCAGTTTTTATAGAGTCGGAAATGGGTTTCCACTGCGCATCGGGAGGGGGTGGGTTCTGTGCCAAAAGTTGCGAGAGCTTCCTTGAGTAGGCTGTGGCTACCTCTGGTAATTGCAGCTTTCCGATGTCCAGCTTCCTCTGCGTCTGGTTTCGTACGATTTTCGCTCTACTTAATCTTGTGCGAACCTTTGCTGCTACCAGGTAGTGATCAGAATCGATGTTAGCTCCTCTGATCACTCGTACGTCCATTACACTGGATGAGTGCCTTCCATCAATTACCACGTGATCAATTTGTTCTTTGATCAGGGGATATCCAAGTAGCCTTGTGGATGTCTTTATGCTGGAATCTTGTGATATTGTGATAATCGTTGACTCTAATTTACCACGACACTGTTGGCCTAAGGGCATAGTTACGGAAACCATGAACGCGAAAGATGGCCAAGTACGAAGCGCGATTGTGAAGACTACCAGTGGAGTGTATCATCGACCTGTCGCTAAAATTGCAGTACTGGATGTCAGATCTGAGAAGTAGCGAATTTTCAGGTTGTTTTTTTGGGTATTCCCGTCCATTGACCGAGATACCGGGGGGCAGAATGTTAACAATTCGCTACTCTTGAATTCCTAAAGTTAGTTTTTATACTAATGTGTAATTGTATTTTGGTCCGTTGGCAATCTTTTTATTTTTACTTTATATGGCAACCTTGCCACTTTTTGTTATACTTTGTTTTCTTTACTTTTAATATGTTTTATTTTATTGGAATCAAATATTTGAATGAACGAAAAAACAGAACATTTTTTTGAATTACAATTTACAAAAGCCAATGCGATCAATAACGTTTTAAAGAAATTAGTATTAACATTTCCCAGTAAACATATCATTACCTCCTTGCCAATTTCTTTATCATTAATGGCGAGTATCTATCTGGTTTCCGTTTCAAGCGCTCTGATTTTCTTCCTTGAGGTGGCAATGTATCCATATCTGATGTTGAGTTTCCTGTGGCTTGATAATTATTATTTTCCGGGGAAAATATAGTTGCTTGAGCTGATGTATCTATAGTAGGAGCTAATTCTAGATCTCCAGAATTATTCGAAGGTGAAGGAAAAACTGAGTCAGGAAACATAGATGGAATAACGATATCATTTCCACCATATAAGTTGCAGTTGTCTAATAATATACGTGCGGAATGACTGACATCAATATATTTAGATTTCGAATTTAAAATTCTGATTTGATTTTTATGTCTCCTTAAAAATTTGTTTCCAACTTGAACCAAGTTCATTACATTACCAAGGCGTTTAACTATTGTACCATGTAACTATTTTTAGGAGGAAATGATATGTTTACTTGGAAATGTTAATAATAGTTTCTTTAAAACGTTATTGATCGCATTGGCTTTTGTAAATTGTAATTCAAAAAATGTTCTTTTTTTTCGTTCATTCAAATATTTGCTCCCAATAAAATAAAACATATTAATTGGCGACGAGAAAAAAATATTTAAAATGGAAAAAGCCTTAGCAGAAATGATGGAGCGGCAACAAGCCTGGACGCAGCAGATTTTGAATCAACAGCAACAATTCTTTGCCGAAATTTTAAGCCAGAGGACGACAACAAGCCCTGTTAGTAGTTTATCTTCAGGAATCAGTGCGGTACCAAAATTTCAACAATTTGACGAGGATTCAAACGATTTTGATACGTAGAAGAGACAAATGGAAGAACATTTTAAAGCCTATGGAGTAGAAGAGGAACGGAAAAGGTCCTTCTTTTTATCATGGATTGGTGACAAAACCTTTCGACTGCTGCAGAAACTGGTTGGGAAACATAGCATGGAAACGATATCATATGCTCAGCTATTATCAACTTTGGAAGTGCATTACAAAAGCAGGATTCACGTTATAAAATCAAGGTATGTATTCTATAAGCGCATGAAAGGTGAGGGCCAAAGCTATAGTCAATGGATAACCGAATTAAGAGGTGTGGCAAGAGATTGCAATTTTGTATGCAAAAACGGAAATTGTAATGCAGATTTTTCTGATGACTTAATTCGTGATATTTTAATTTTATATACACCCGATGAGACTGTAAGAACCGCCGCCTTACATAAAGAAGAACCAACGTTTTCTGAAGTTTTCCAAATAGCCGAGACTTGAGGCTACACAAAAGACAATAAGCAGCATCAGATCCAATCAAGCTGGAGAGAACGCAATTTTTGCTGTTAAGCAAGATGGATCAACTAAAAAATACCCAAACCAACAACAAAGGAACGATAAATATCAAATAAATAAGCAATGGCCAGCATGCAGTGATTGTTTCAAGAAACACGAGAAAAGGAAATGCAAGTATCTAAAAGCTGAGTGTTTTATATGTAAAAGGATTGGACATATTGCTCCGGTATGTAAGTCGAAATCTAATTTTAAGACTGGTGTTCAAACTGTTGATGAGGACAATGAAATATTGATATGCGATGCCATTGATAGAGCAATTGTTAGAACGGGAAATAAAATGATGGTATGTGTAAAAATTAATAACAAAGATATGCTGTTCCAGTTTGATATAGGGGCTATGCGTTCTGTAATTGGTTTAAATGCTTACAATTTATTGGAAAGTTCGAGTTTGTGCAGATTTTAAGGTCACTATCAATCCATTGATGGATGTTGAGCAATATCCTATACCACGAATTCGTGATATATTTCAGAAACTTAGAAATGGGAAGCAGTTTTCGAAAATCGACTTGTCAGATGCATACCTGCAAGTAGAAATGGATGAGGAGTCGAAACCATTTCTTGTGGTCAATACACCATTAGGGCTTTACCAGTACGAAAGGCTACCTTTTGGTGTAGCCAGTGCCCCAGCCATTTTCCAAAGATTAATTGAGCAGACTATCAGTGGAATACCTGGATGTGTAAATTACTTAGATGATATTATATGTACTGGCAAAACAGAAGAGGAATATCTGAATAATTGCGGGAGTTATTCAGAAGGTTGAAAGAAAGCGGATTTCGTTGTAATTTAGCTAAGTGCTCGTTTTTTCAACCTAAAGTGGAATATTTGGGGCATATTATAACAGGATCGGGCATTTACCCATCAGAATCTACAACTGAAGCAATTACAAATTTTCCTCGCCCCAAGAATATTACAGAACTTCAGTCTTTTATGGGAAAAATTAATTATTACTGTTCCTTTATTAAAAATTATTCAACAGTGTGTGGCCCATTGAATTTACTTCGTAAGAAAGACCAAAAATTTTACTGGGGTCGAGCACAGGACAGTGCTTTTCAAAATCTTAAGAATCAATTGGTAAAGTTAGCTAAATTAGTACATTTTGATTATGCCTCAAAAGCATTGTCGGATCACCAAAAGAATTATAGTCAGATCGAGAAGGAAGGCCTTTCGATTATTTTTGGTATCCGAAAGTTTCATGAGTATTTGTATGGCCGCAAATTTATTTTAGTCACTGATCACAAACCTCTTGTGCCTATATTTCATCCATCAAAGGCCATTAATGTTACATCGGCTCAAAAGTTACAGAGAGTGGCGTTTACCTTATCTGCTTACTGTTATGATATAAAATACAAGAGTACAAGACAGCATACTAACGCAGATGCCTTATCTAGATTACCATATACTGGAGACCAAAAGTTCGATAAATTTATTGAAATTAATGATGTACATATGGATGAACAATTAGAAGATTTTCCAATTGACTCAAAGCAAGTGTCAAAAAGTTCAGAAAATGAGAGAATGTTTCTGACAAGGAACTAATTCCGTATTTTCGTCATCGATTCCACTTAACCCAACACAAAGGAGTTTTAATTATGCAGAACGACTATAGTCGTATTGTCATTCCACAAAGTTTGAGACAGAAAGTGCTCACTATTGTTCATCAAGGTCATTGGGGGATTGTTCGAATGAAGCAAATAAGTAAAAAATTCTGTTGGTGGCCAAATATCGATGAAGATATTTGTAAATTAGCTACTTCATGCCATGCTTGTAATATGTACAGCTCTGCTCCACCTAAGATATTTTCATCATGGCCAACACCTACCTCACCTTGGCAACGAATTCACCTTGATTACGCCGGTCCATTTAAAAACTATATGTGGTTAGTAGTCTGGATTCGTTTTCGCAGTTTCCGTATGTGGTAAGAGTTAAAAGTGCTACATCAATCGAGACAATTAAAGCTCTGCAATGCATTTTTGCTATTGAGGGTTTGCCGGTAACAATTGTGAGTGATAATGGGACTCAATTTACGAATTCAAAGAGTTTTGTGAACGGAATGGCATTCAAAACCTGACAACAGCACCATTTCACCCCGCATCTAACGGACAAGCAGAAAGGTTTGTCCGCACTTTTAAATCATCTTTAATTAAACAACTGGAGAGTGGAAAAGATTTGGAAAGCTCACTGTTAGTTTACCTATCTACATATAGAACAACACCTAATAAAGATGGTAAATCACCTGCTGAAATAATACATGGTCGACAACCTCGCACTTTATTATCGCTGCTAAGCCCACAAACAAGTCCTTCCACTGATTCGGCAACAACTACAAAACCAAAACAATTTGGAATAAGCGATATGGTTATATGCAAGAATTTTAGTAATGCCTTGTTCACGCTGCCGCGAAATTGAAGTCTTTTGCAATTTGGGCCGAAATTGAGTAGAAATTGCTCAATTTCGCATATATTTGGACAACTACGAAATTGAGATATTTACGACAATTTCGTTGAAATTGACTTGAAATTGTCGTATACAACGCTGTTTTTACTCAGCAAAATTAACTTAGTACTCGTTTTTGCACATATGCAACAGAACGAAGTCGACAGAATATTTTCTGGTGTGCCGCCGTCGTAGCGTGCTTTGACTTAAAAGCGTGCTTTGACTTAAAATGTTAGCCGATATTATCAATTAGGCTGCATTTAAAGGCCCGAATTACTAAAAAATATCTAAAGTTATTACACAACCAACGAGATGAACCTAAAAGTAAAGTCTGCCGAAAAATTACATTTAATAAAAACTCAGTTGCCGCCGTCGATTAATTTTTTTTGTAGCTTCAACGCCGTCGATAATTGTGGGTCGGCTTCGTTCACCGAACCCGTGGTTACTAAAATTACAACAAAAAACAAAACAATTGTATGCCGCCTCATTCATCAGATTGAAATTTTAAGTTTACATCGAAATAGGCTAGTGAAAATAAACTATAAACCGTGGCGAATCAGTGATTGATGTTAAAGTTCACGTACCATTCATTTATAAGAATAAGAAATTGGCAAGGAGGAAATGATATGTTTACTGGGAAATGTTAATACTAGTTTCTTTAAAACGTTATTGATCGCATTGGCTATTGTAAATTGTAATTCAAAAAAATGTTCTGTATTTTCGTTCATTCAAATATTTGCTTCCAATAAAATAAAACATATTAACTTGTATTGTCACATATGAATTAAACGGCAGCCAAGAAAGAACAAAGTAAGTATATTCTAAATCTCTCCATAACCTTAAGTTTATTAAATTACTTTTTTAACGAATATAGTTTTTAAAGCATAAATGTTCGTATTAAACCGCACAAGACTTGTTTTATTTGTTTGTGGGAATACGAATGCTATTAGAAGTTGGTCAACCTGAACACTACTATTATTTTACTTATCAAACTTTTAATATATAGTAGCGGCATTCATGCAAACGTGAAAGCCGAGAACTTTTGCTCAGCGCAAGTTTCCCTCGCACCGTTGCATGAGGCACCAAGTAAAGTTGCTCTGCGTATTTGTGCTCAAAACCATATCAGCTGACCAAGATGGATACATAAGGTGGTAGCAGAAGCAATTGTATGTATTATGTATATTTTTTGTTTTGACGTTTGCTGTGCAAGTTTACGACGTTTTCGAGTTTACGAGGTTCTATGGTGTTGAGCACAACTACGCTGAGCAACTTTACCTGGTGCCTCATGCAACGGTGCGAGGGAAACTTGCGCTGAGCAAAAGTTCTCGGCTTTCACGTTTGCATGAATGCCGCTATTTATTAGTGGTCTTCATGAAAGCTCGAAAACATCGTAAACTTGCACAGCAAACGTCAAAACAAACAAATTTCCCATACAAAGCGACTTGCTCAAAAGTGGAAAGTTTTCGAGGCAAATTTGCTGCGCAAACGTGGGATGGAGAAACGTGTAAACTTTTGACATTTCGTTGTCATCTGACTAGGATGGATAAATAAGGTGATAGCACTAGAACAGTAGAAAAAGTACAAATACATAATACATGCAATTGCTACTGCTACCACCTTATGTATCCATCTTGGTCAGCTGATATGGTTTTGAGCATAACTACGCTGAGCAACTTTACTTGGTGCCTCATGCAACGGTGCGAGGGAAACTTGCGCTAAGCAAAAGTTCTCGGCTTTCACGTTTGCATGAATGCCGCTATTATTTAATTCAATACGTATATTTGCAGGTACTCCATATATTTTGTATTATTCAGCTCATTACTGTGATTATTGTCAACAATGTTATCCATTTGATTTACGTCTCATCTGTAAATATGTACTTATTTATGGGCCAATACGTGTATATTTGCACGTTTGTTTATTCAATTGTGATACGTTTTATTATCATGCTCTCTGTCATGGTAGAATAAGATGGTAAACTCAGTAGTCAGCTGATTTCTGCGACTACTTGGTATTTTTACTATGCTCTCTGTTTTGCCAACGTTACTTAACATATCTTTTGTTTTTTAGTTTTAGTTGTTATTTTTTTTTATAAATATTCATGAATCACATTTGTCGGGGACAGTTGTTTCACTCTCGCATATGCATTACTTATAAAATACTTGCAAATGTGTTAGTACAAAAATTGTTTACGTTTAGTATTTGGGCAGGTAAATGTAGGCATGTTCAGTGAAGTATGTTTCCTTTACATTTACATTCCCGTTTCATGTTCACAGTCTTTACTGAAGTGCATATAGAACTCTGCGGTTGAAATGATTTGTGACATGATAATAACATTATCGAGGTAAATTTACTCGATCTTGAGTACAAAAATGCATGAGAAATCACATGATAATAGAGTGATTTGTCGATTGTCTAGGCGATCTGCAAGATCGAGTGCCTGTAAACGCTCTATTAAATACAAATATTTCCTCACCACACAAAGAAATATTCAACACTATCTACCACGAGAAAAAAACTTTTGATAAAACACACAAACCAAGTTAACGAATATTTATGGACAACCTGGCAACATTGTAATGTCAACCTTTCGATTTCCCCACCAAACAAACAAGAAGAACATGACAACAAAGAAATGTTTGTCCCAGTTTGTCCTTTGTTCAAAGCATACCAGCAGAATTTAATTTGAAATAATGGACCCAACTCTGGTAAAGCTGTCTTGCAATTGGGTTCAAATTGGGGGCTGTCAATTCTCACAAGCTGTACAATTACAAAATGCAGATCCTGATGTTTTCAAAAGGTACTTGTCATGTATCTGTGCCAAAAAGAAAAAACGAGTAAGTGTACTACGATAACCACAGGAGACTGTCGCCGTTAGATCCAGATTTTGTTTAATTTTGAACTTATATACCAGATACGTTTGACCTATCTACATAAATATCAGAACTTAAACGTGGAAAATATCTCGTAAAAATGCTCACCTAAAAAATTTGGAAATGTACTGTCGTTTTTCCTTTTCGGCACATTTGTATACCATCCCATTAACCATGATTTTTCCTCCAGACCTTCTTTAGATGAGCTTGTCGATGAGGATAAAGCTATTTTGCTAAGTAAAGGTGAAAGTACAGACAACTGTGAATTAATTGTTAAATTGTACCCTCATTACAAAATACAAGCATTTTCTTTGGTGTGCAATGCAAATAAAGTGGAGATATTCCAGGGATATGTGAAGGAATACTTGGAAACTATATATGGTTCCATTGTTGATGATTGTGAGGATGAACAATTCAAAACATATCGTTATGATGTCGAAGTGGAGAAATCTGGTATAACAGAACTAATAATAAAGGTAAAAGCGCAAAATAACTGAATTGCCGGAAACGGCGGATCCACAAAAAAAATGGATAAAAACAAAATTAAGCCTATTTATCTTTGTTTTGAGCCCCGAATCGTTTCCAGCAGTTTAAAAAATTAAATTAATAACATGCATAGATTGAGTGGCTAACAAATTAAGTTGTCTTTAGTTTCCATCACAATCCACAGAAATTTGCTTGTTTGGCATAGCTCTTCAAACAGCGCCAAACCCAAATGGCATAACAACATTATTGCCACATTCTGGTGCCATTAATATTGAAAATGTAAAAAGTATGCTAAAGAGTTCATCAAAACCATTAACACCAGGCTCTGAGAAATGCAAACAGTTGTTAGAGTTTATGGAGAAAACTAAAACGCTGCCCCCACACATATCTGCAACAAATGCCAATGCATCTTTAACAGACGTATCACTGCAACAACTAATGCTTCAGCACTGCAATATAAACCAACCTCAAAATATGGATGTTTACTTGCAAGGAACAAAAGAAAATATAGCATGTTCCAAAACTGATGCCTTCGAGACTTCAATAAAAAAATATATAGATGAACGTTTTCTGGAACTGGAAGGCCATTTAAATCAACGTTTGTTACAGATGGAACAACTTCATATTGAAAAGTTTGATTGTGTAATAAAATTGCTCGAGAAATTGGGTGGTAAATAACAAATTATCATACATTTATAATCAGCATATGATCGCAAAATTAAAGTAGTTAAAGACCACGCCGCTCACAACTTCTATCACACCATGTGGACAGGTCTGAAATTCGATAAACTATATAATTTTTACAAAGCCCATAAATATAATTTTCCAATGTAAATTTTGCATAAGAATAACCATGTCTTCTTAACTAGAAAAAAAAACACTTCTATAAGATTACTCTATCAAAATATTGTTGAGTCAACATAAAATAATTTATTTAAAGTTTTGGTTTATTTAAATAACATCCATGTCAACATTGGTGTATGGCTGATATACGTAAATAGTAGTTTAACAGCTCCTTACAAATTAGGTTCAGAATTAAACGCATCCCCATCTTCAAAATGTAATATAACCTGCACCAACCTAAAGGAAATTCGATTTTTAGTCCCCTCTAATTTCGCAGCTGATATTCTATCTATCGATAGGGCTAACATAGCGGTTGTGTTGTCATTCTTCCTGGCAATAACCTGCCAATGATCTACGTGAAGATGAGCGTTTTGGTGTTTGATGTTATCTACAATCACTTCTGTGGGTAAATCTGCGGAAGTGAGAAATTTGCCGACTACAACTTTAGGATATGGTACTTTGTCTTCCTCAGTAGCAAACATGTGGGCCGATGGCCAGGGTTTTATGCTAGAAATGATTTTTTTTATCCATTCCGATGTAACACTGTTGCAACAATGCATTGCCAGATAGCCAGCCTCGTAAGTGGTACCATAAAATTGAGGTTTCATATCCTCCGCAAGCAGGACCTTATCAACGATCGTTTCTTCTATTTTTTCCATTTGTGAACACGTCAATTTGCTTCTAGGAAAATCTCTTAAGAGTATAGCAATCGGCTGAACCATTAAGTCAACAGGTTCGTCTTCGTTAATAGTTTTTTCCGGGAAGTTCCATCCTGAAGATCTATTTGCTGATAGTGTTTCACTAGAGGTTTCTGCAAATGACCTACTAGGTCGTAATAGCGGTTGGGATGTAGATGTCTGGAATTGTTGACTGTTATTTGCGGAAGATGTAGTTGAATCAAATCCAAAAGAATGCCTTTTCCTATTTGCCTGACATTGAAGCTTTTCATTGGTGTCCCACCTTGAATTTCTCCGTTCCTTTGGCAGATTTGTAAGGCTTATATTAGGTACAGCGCCATGAGGCTTTGTGAATCTTTGGGATTGCCCGGAAGGGGTCGCATTGCTGATATTGTGGATCATCTTGTGTTCAAGTTCCGGGATATTGGTTTTTGTAGGGTGGTTCACTATGAGTCGTATTAATTTGTCCTTATTTAATACGCACAACCTCATGGCTTCGTCGGGACTAACACCATTTTCTTCAAGAAATCGCTTTCTCTTTTGAGATGAACGACTAATATTTCGTTCTCCGTACGCCGATGTCTCCATTTTTGGAAAATTCAATGTTTTTCCTGCGTTACGTGAATCCCTGCAAATACACCAGCCCTTTATAGATTAATGAGGTATAATAACTTAATTTTAAATGTTGTATAGACCCAAAAATTTAATACATTCGTTCAAAAGTGCAACCAGAACCATAGTACCAGAAATAAACGCTACCGATAACGACGAATAAAAATCCAAAGAGTATGATGTTACCATACACAGAAAAAATAAGCATCGGTAAAATTGCCAAGATTGGGTTTGGGGATTTTTTTGTATGAAGGGAAGAAATGGTGGAATTATTGCCTAAATCAAAAGTGCAAAACATACTATCAACAGCAATGCTGAATTTGCATATGAATGTTGGCAAATTCCCTATTTCTTATTTGAATGTCAAGATCTGTGGTTAGGCTAGAGTGTCCAAAACCGAAACCAAAACACCGCTTTTTTTTGGCAATTAACCGTGTGCCGGTTTTTAAAGAAACGTAATTTTCGAACAAACCGGAGACCGGTTATTTGACGTCGGTTAACCGGTTAATCAGATTTTACTTAATTTGTGTTAATATCCTTAAAAAAAATTAATAATAAATGATATGATTTTCGAATTTTAGTGAAATTTTGGAATTAAGAAATATTATTTCCATTTTGGGAACAGACCTAGTATAGATCGGCACGTCCAATTTTTTTTGTTTTTTTTTTGGGTGTAGGGATCGTTATTTTAAGTAAAAAAAGTAAAATAAAAAAATCGGGGGAACCCCTATTTTGGGAGTTACGGGCCAAGTAGCCCTCGCAGGGACCTATGTTGCTCGCACCGTGTGGTAGAAATTTTGGAAAATCGTTAAATTTATATTGCAACTAGTCGCCCGGTCGTCCGGCCGGGCTCAGGCAGGGGGGTTAAAATTCCCTCTGTACCTGAAGTCGATGTGTGGCAAAATCCGAAAAATCACTCGATTGTTTTAAAAAAAAAATATTTTCTGGATATTTTTAAAAATCCGATATCTGGATAACTAAGACAGTTATCGAAAAAATGTATTTAATTTTTTTTGTTTATTTCGACTCGTTTTACACAAAAAAGTTGTGAAATCGGTCCCATAACACGGCACCACACTCTTAGTATCATCCTGTATGTCCGAACTTTGGGAGCCCACAACTCCGAAAATAGGCGTTGCCCCCGATTTTTTTATTTAATTTTTTTTACTTAAAATTAAAAGCTCTATCCAATGGTAATAGTTTGGAGCCGAAGCGAGTTGCCGACCTATTCTAGGTTTAAGCCCCATTTTGAAATAGGATCTAACTGACATATCCAAACTGTTTTTTTTGTAAATGTTTTTATGATTTGAATTAGAATTAATAAAAATTGATTAAAAGTTAATTTAGAATTAATTAAGCTTTTCAAACATTTTTTTTTTTCAAAATTAAAATTATTTGATAACTAAATATTTTAAACTTAATAAGATTTTCGTACATGAGTATGATTTTCGATTTTAAATCAGTTTAATGTGAATTGGAATAAAACTTTTAAATTTTATATTAAACATGCATTCCAATTTGGAAAATGATATGTAAATATTTTTTAAAATGTGATTTACTCGACCTTTCGTATTATATTTAAAATTAAAATGTTCGAGCTTTAGGTATATTTTAAATTACTTTATTCTTCAATATTTCGCTACTCATTGAGTAGCATCGACAGGAAAATAAGCACAATTATTAATTAAAAACTAAAAAAAAATCCAATGAGTGTTCGAACTCACGGGCGATGTGTTAACACCTTTTTGCTACACGGTACCTGTTCGATTTCTATGAACACATTCGTAAATGTTACATTGGAAAATAAAAAACAGCGTTCAATCATATGGTGACGTTACAGTTAAATAATATTAATACTTAAAATTATTTAAAGACCCAGTGCAAGCACATGTGTCATTATTTTCTTGCTCAATACTTTTTGTTTTATTCCCACAAAAGTCAAAGAATGCAAAGCAACAGACACTTGTTCATACATACATACATTGTTATATTCGTACGATATAACCGAAGATCAACATAAAATACTTTTTTAATATTACTCCAAATTAATACTCCAAATTAAAACACTTCAATCTCGGCTCGCCGATATCGGATCGCCTTAATTTTTGGCCTAAACTCTTCGTCGAAACCCGCACTAGCTTTTTATTCCAAAAATTAATAAAATCGGCTATGAATTTCCGGAGAAAATCGCGTGGGAAAATTATATGAAAATCGACCAATAATCACCTTCAATACCGACTGCCAAGCAACGAACAAACAAACGATGATAAGACAAAACCGAAGATCAACATAAAACACTTTTTTAATATTACTCCAAATTAATACTCCAAATTAAAACACTTAAATCTCGGCTCGCCGACATCGGATCGCCTTAATTTTTGGCCTAAACTCTTCGTCGAAACCCGCACTAGCTTTTTAATCCAAAAATTAATAAAATCGGCTATGAATTTCCGGAGAAAATCGCGTGGGAAAATTATATGAAAATCGCCCAATAATCACTTTCAATACCGACTGCCAAGCAACGAACAAACAAACGATGATTTACTCTTACAAACCTAACACTTGCGTATGTATTAAATTTATAGTTTACTGCCCTAGAGGCGCGCGTATAGATGTTAACACATCAAAAATAAAATTAAATTAAAAATTTAATTTATCTTCCCGACGATGCTGCCCAATGGTTATTAATGCTAATTAATTAACTACAGTTGTGAGATTTTGAGTTTTCAACACGAATAAGTGCGTTAGAGCGAGACGAATATAAACTTCAAAAAATGCGTATTACTACAAACAAAACAAGAATTTTGCCAAAGTTTCTAAGCGTCCGTTTTATTAAATATCTTAAAAACAAGTGTGAATTTACAAATTTCACAAAGAAATGTAAGTGAAAATGTAATCTGCATGTGTTTTTAATAAAGAAAACATTTATACTGGCCAAAAGTCTATACTTTATTGTAAAACTTTTGTAAATAGAAAAGTGAGTTGTGTTGCTTGTGTCTGTTATATATTGATTAATGGAAAAGTGTCGAACACGTTTTAATAAGCAACAGGAAAATGTACATCTCTTAGCCATTTGAAGAATAGAAATGTGTATCTTTTATAGAAACGAACAAATTTGATACCCAAGAGTGTGATACCTTTATCTAATCGTTAATAAATTTTTTCACAGGGAACGTGGCTGGAGTCTTCGGCAGTGACAAACGATAAGTGCTACTACATTTGAGGAGGCCGGTAATTGGTGATTATAATATTATCATGTATTTAATTGTTACTATTGTAAGCAACAAAGTAATAAATACTTCTTTAATTAAAAACAAAATATGTTTCCGTAAATAGGGGAAAAAATGGGCTGAACATTTGGTAAGATTGCACATTGAAACTAATGTAATTCACCTACAATGAATTCTTTACAGTGCCCTTTTTGCATTGCGTAAATCTACAAATATGCAAGGCAAATTTTCATATTGTTGGTGAACGTAAAATTGTCTACGTTTACTGGTAATTTTGCCCAATTAACTAGCTGACCCTATGTTGCCCAGTGCATTGGCTGATATCAGACCACCATGAATTTAGGTAATATTACACTAGATTTTTTTCTGTGTATGTATAGAGTCTCGAAGACTATAGAAGAAATAGACGACGTTTATAAGATGACTTACGACCCTGGGACATTGTGTTCATTTAAGCATGCCATCCATTGACGAATCCAAACGGCGAATTGTTCGCCGAACCAAATTTACATTTGCCCACCAACGACGTTGAACATTTCTGCGAACATCATTTGTAGCAGATTGTGAATGTGTAAACATGTCAGCGGATAACTAGACTAGAGATATTAGTGTTAAAAGAAAAACAATACAAATAAAACCACATATTAAACCATCTACTTTTAGGTTGTGTTACATACTTATTTAGAATTAATAGTTGAAAACTGCGTATTTACGGGTTGGTTTTTTATACTTAAATAATTACTATTTTCAATTCTGGGCCGTCATCAAAGGTGTTGATGCCATCAATTCCGTACTCCTGGTCGCGCAAAAAGTTAATTTCATTAAAATACCAGATATTTGGTATATATACATCGTCCACTCCAGCTCCAGATCTTTCACTTTTTTTATTTTTTGTAGTTCGCGTCTATACGACGCACGCAGTGAGCTGACTTTTTTTTAACAGTTTAGATGGTGGCCGCCTCATCTACTTCTTGCAACTTTTTAAGCAGCACTTCCCAGGAGTTATTTCGTAAATGTTTATTTTTGTAGGCATCGCTTTTCGCTTGCCACAATGCCGGTTCATTTTGTAAGCAATTAATAAATTCTATTATAAATTGCTTTGACATATTCATTTTATTTTTCTCAAAAACTTCTTAACAATTATGTTGATTTCTTTTAATTTATTTTTCTTCAAACACTTTCCCCGCACAACACAAGATGCCGAAGAAGAATAACACAAGATGCCGTGCACGTCTTCTTCCACATAAACTGTTCACAAATGATGTTCGTGCTAATGTTGCCATCCTCTTTGTGACGTATTGTCGGTTAATCTTCGTTTTTTCTATTCGTAATAATCTCAAATTCAACATTTTAAAAAATTAATAAATAATGGCTGATTAAATTACAATTATATTGTTTTAATTTATTAAGAAATTGCTTCAAAACTATTTTTCAAATTTTTTGTGTACTGTTGCTTTACCGAAATGTCAAAACACGAAAGAAGTGAAAGAGAAATATCAAAATGCCCCCTGAATTCAAAATCGTGACTGTAGAAGTGTTCATACACGATGTTTCTGAATCGTGAATCAGTATGGGTGGGTTTACATTAGCAATTATAATTGCAGCAATTGTTTGTGATTCTCTTATGGAATTGCAATAGGCGTTTATACACAGCAATTCTGTTCAGCAATTGTTCTTTATATTATTGCTGCTTCTGACATTCTTATAAATTTGAGACATATGCAGAGTACGAACTATTATCAGCCATCTTAACTTTAAAATTTGCGAATGAAAATCAAAACGGAATTGCAAGATAATTGCATGTAAGTGCAAGTTTTTTCCCAGTTACACCCCTTTCACCTCTCTCTCCTATAAACTTAACAATTGCTGCAATTATAATTGCTAATATAAACCCACCCTATGTCTGGTTCTAGACGTGCAATTATAATTGCTGCAATTCTTCATGATTCTCTTTTGGAATTGCAATTTGCTTTTACACGAACGCAATTCTGTTTGTGCAATTCTGGGTTTTATTTTGCTGCTTCTGGCATTCGTATAAATCTAAGACATATGCAGACTACTCGTGTGAAATTTTTACGAATGAGTAAATGAAAAGAAATGTCAAATTATTCTGCAGCCGCCATTACTAAAAAATTGCGAATGAAGAGAACTGAAAGAATTGCAGAGTTCATGAAAGTTTTTTCTTCCTTCCATTCTTCTTACCTCTCTCGTAGGAATTACATGAATTACAGCAATTATAATTGCACGTGTAGAAATAGACTATGTCAAGGTAAGTGAAAATATGAATGTATGTGTCACACCGACATGATGCATGCATTCATCGCGAAAATCAAAATATTTTGGCTTGATGCCCGATTCTGATGTACTCGTGAATCATCGTGTGTGGTAACATTGCTCATTTTGTGTCGAAAATCGAAAGTGTAAACAAGTCCGCGGAATAAACGAAAAAAATTGCTTTTGGAATTTATTGATGTATATCGTTCGCTAACTGCATTGTTGGATGTTTTTTGCTATTTTTCGTTTTCCTTTATTATTTTCCTTATACAACAGTCATGACAACTAAAGTGGAGTTCAGATTATCAGATGGATTTGACGATCTGTCGAATCTGAAGAAAAATTGTCAATGTGAACACGTGTTGTCAGATAAATCTGATGGTCTTCAAACCAGTTTTAAAACCAAACGATTTATTTGAGGTTATCGATAAAACAGAGAGCGAGAGATATAATGGTGGAGAGAATAAGCGAAGAGAAAAGCGGAAAATATAAATTAAATAGCATTTTTGAAATTTAATGTGAATGAAAAAAAATCATATCTTCAGTGTAATTTAATTTAATCAAATGAAATATTAATAAATAAAAAACATAACTTCTTGGTAAAATAAAAAATTGAAATAGGATGTGTGCGTGCTTCCTAGAAATTAGTTTGTGTAATTACATATGTATGTATATGGATGTGTGTACGTGAGCATAACAAATGTTCTCAGCAGTGTCTCCTCTTCCCTTTCGCTTGCTGTGGGCAATCAAGTAATTGTTGCGAGAAATTTGCAAGCGCAAACCGTTGATGTTAACACTGTGGTGAGTTGGCTCAAATGAAGTCTGTCATAGCAAGTTCAGACGTTTCGTTCTCTCATTCGTGTTTGGCCCCCCAATCATGTTTGAAACATCATGGTTCGCCATACAAAATTTTGAGAGCGAACCATCTCATTTCAATTCGAAACATCTTACCAAACATGAATAATTTACTACCATCTCTAATTTATTTAGTACCCTATCGCTTTTTTATCTGAACTAGTTGTCAGAATAAGCAAAACAAAGCAAAAAATAAATAAACATAGAGCGAAAGTGAAGTTTGTGTTTAAATATAAATAAAAAGCAAAGCCTTGATTGTTAACACAAATAAAACATTTATATAAATCATAAAAGTAACAAAACAGTAAAATGGAGAAAAAAGAAATAGTTAAAAGTATTATCATGTGTAGAACACGAAACACGAATGTGTCTTGTGAACAGGGCGATTCACAATCATGGTTGAGTAAACGAAACAAGTGTTTCACATCACCGTCTGAATTAGCTATCAGATAAATATTTCTGTGTGGACGAAAAATCGATGTTTTATCGATAACTTCTTCAGATATGTCTGTCAGATCTGTCTGATAATTTGAACTCCACTTAAAACATCGTTTGAGAAATCCATCGCACACAATGCAACAACCTTGCGACTCAGAAGTATATGTTGTTGATGTCGATATACTACCCACATAGTCTAATAATATAAGTCGACGCGTGGCGTGTTGTTGTAATAATAAACGATTTTGACAGAATTTTGTTGTACTATTGTTATGACAATACACTCGATATGTCAAAATCATTTTATATACGAAGAGAGGCAAAGGAAAAACGCCAAAGTAAATAATTACATGCATAGAATTACATGTATTAAAAACAAGTAATAGGCAGAAAGTTGGAACGCATTTAAGATCCAAATTGGTAAGTATCCATCAGTAAGTCCATACATATGTATGTAGGTAATTTTAGTTACTTCTTCTATATATTTTTAGCCATCAAAAAAACTACAGGCGGTGAAACGACCAGCGTAAGCAAAGAGGGCAAGGAAGATTCAAAACAAATGATGCGACAAGTTTGACACTTCGAGTGTATTACGTAAACAAAGAATGATAAAAAGAAACAACCCGATAACAAAATGCCTGATCAGCTGGGCTTATGCTTCCACTTATATTATTACACTATGACTACCCATCAGTGTTGCCAGAGACCGACTAAAAAATTATGCTAATTGGCCTCAAAAATTGTGCTGTTTGCAAACACATTAGTGGTCCTGATGCAAACTCGAAAGAGCCTCGTAAACGCGTAAACCTCGCAAACTTACGCGGCAAACGTCAAAACAAAGAAATTTCCCATACAAAGCGACTTGCACAAAAGTGGAAAGTCTTCAAATCAGATTTGCTGCGCAAACGTGGGATGAAGAAACGTGTAAACTTTTGACATTTCGTTGTCATCTGACTAGGATGGATAAATAAGGTGATAGCACTAGAACAGTAGAAAAAGTACACATACATAATACATGCAATTGCTACTGCTGCCAGCTTATGTATCCATCTTGGTCAGCTGATATGGTTTTGAGCACAACTACGCTGAGCAACTTTACTTGGTGCCTCATGCAACGGTGCGAGGGAAATTTGCTCTGAGCAAAAGTTCTCGGCTTTCACGTTTGCATGAATGCCGCTAATATGCTAAAATTGGCCTTTTTGTAATTTTGAGTACAAAACACATACAGTCCCTACAAGAAATGGGTTATTATACCGTAACTGTAACCAGAACAGTGATAAAATCGTCTGTACTTTGAAATTCTATTTGTCGGACATTTCTCTCCTAATGAATCCGGAGATTTGTTCTGGGGTTTATATCTGGAGCTGCGGAAAGAGCTTCCATCGAATTTAGTCGATTTTATAGAAAGTCACATCTTGATACTTAAGGCACTGTACTGTCCAAACGAAAACCTAGGGTCTGGATTTTCGTTGAGGTATAGAAATTCCGTAGAAGTAAAGTATACGCAAAACAATTCAGAATCTACGGCAGGTATGTGACCATATAGCTATCGAGAGGAATTGTATTACGTATATGTGATATTATTTTACAAGATACCAATAAATATGAAAAATTATTCCGTTTGCAAAAAACAATGTGCTAAAAAATTAAACTAAAATTTAAAAATTCCAGGGAAATTGTGCTAAACGGCACTTGGCATAATTTATCAAGAAAGAAGTGCCAAACCCCAAAAAATTATGCCAAAACGGCACAAATTATGCTAACATGGCAACACTGCTACCCATCTGGTGAATAGCAACAAGAATATTAAATTGAAAATCATACCAAACCCATGGGGTCAACAGCAGAAGATCATAGTTAATATAGGAGCAGGCATCAAACTGAAAACCGCCCACTATTGGTGCATCAGCAGTCATAATCGGACAGAGGTTGTCTGTTATGCCGTAGATGGAAGAAAACAAAGTACTATAAGACTCTCTGTTGAGGCTACCAAACCAAAGAGTTTTAGCCGCATTACAATTAATGGCCAGTTTTTCAGTCAGTGGTGATCTGTGTTTCTTAGTTAAATTGTGGTTAAACATCGAATTCTGTTTTTCAGTCAATGGTTAACTATGATTTAACCACCCAAAGTTGATTGGTTAACTTGTAGTCAGAACCATATGATTTTGACAATCACATTACTGATTGTCAATATGAGAAATGTTAGATTGTATAAAATATATGCTTCTGTTTTGCGTATTTGTACACATACGTTGAGTCTAGATCGTTAAATGATTGCGCCTATATAGTTTTTTTTACACAGTTTTGTTAAAATGACTTGGATTTTATGCATTTGTTTCTCATTTTACATAATTCCATTTATTTGTTTCTCTTTGGTATTTTGGGATTTAGCCCAAAACAGATGTTTTCCCCAATAAGAATACAAGGGTTGCCATATTCTTTTACAATGTGACAGCTTACCTTAACTTGCAACTGAAAAACGAAATGCAAACTTAACTTCTAATTATCTTTCAATTACGATTAAGTAATCCGATAGTTAACTACCCACTTAAAAACTGGCCAGAAGTGGGCAATTAAATCGTATTAATATTTTTGAATTTGATTTAAATAAGTTTTTATTTCAAAAGTTTTACATGTGATTGTCTTACGTTATGAATAGAAGATTATATCGTCACCTTATTCTTAGTTTGGCGCATATGAAACAGAGTCGGTAACGAGAAAAACGATAAAGAAAGTTTAAGTTAGTTTTTCTCAAATTCTGCGTGATGACTATTTTTTTTTCTATTTATTGTGGCATATATTTTCAACAAAAGTATAAATTTTCGTAACTTTTAATATAATAAATCAAAAGTTTTTGTTTGTTTTGTGCAGAGTAAATAATACTAGAGAGAATATTTAACTCATCTGACATTTCCTTTCACACTCTTCTTGATGCGGTCAGTGTGATAGAGAGATGTTTGACGAAAATTGACATACACTAGGTGGAATTACAAAAACTTCTTGCTTTAATTGTTCATGTCGTTTTGCTGCAAAACTGTGAAATTTAAATATGTTTTACACTTTTTTATTGACTGTTATTTGTTAGCAGACATTTGTGTTTTATTTAACACAATAATTTTAACACACAAAACGAAATGCCGTTGTTGTTATTTTGTTCGTTGTTCTGAACCATTGCCTCTATCTGGTATTAGTAAAGCAATTCTTTTCAACATGAATGTAAATATCACACCAGGCCAAATGTCATAAATTTGGTGAGAACTATTAGGTCTACTACTTGCCTATATCTCCGCCATTTATAATCCAATTTGAACAGTATGTATACCATTGGAATGTTAATTGGAATACCATTATTGTGCGCCAAACACATTTTTTTTCTTATTACTGTTTTTGTTTTGATCTACGTTCGTAGTTATATTGTGCAAACCAATAATGAACTATATTTTTTTCACTTTTGTATTAAACATTTGATGTATAAGCCAAACAGTGGCGTTCGCAGCAAAACAATATTCATTAAATATTAAAATCGCGGATATCTCAGGTATGAAAAGAGATATCGTGAAACGAGTTTCTGAATTAGGACATTTATATTATATATAATCCAATGAGGCGACGATATATGTATGTATAAAACGTTGTCTAAAACGTACATAAATAAAAAATTAAAAGAAAACAAAATTGTTTCTATCAATATACTCGAAAATGGTCAAATTCACATTTTATATCACCCACAATAAATTTTAGATCATTGCCTTTTTGCATTGGGTAAATCTACAAATATTCAAGGCAAATTTCGGTGTGGTTTGTCAGTGACAAATTGCCTACGCTGGCACTGTTGCCCAGTGTATCGACTAATAATTAAATTAAATAGCTGGCACTGTTGCCCAGTGTATCGACTAATATCAGATCATGAATTTGGGTAATTTTACCCAAGGTTTTTTTCTGTGTATACATAATACATGTTGACAGGCCAAGAATTGAAGAAAATTCTCGTCAATTATGATAGCAATACGTAGTAACCACCCAGGTAACTAAAATAGGTCCTAAACGTGTTTACCAATTAAAGATATGAAATTGGCGCAAAATGACCATTTGCATTAGTATTCATTTTGTTTTACATTTATTTTTCATTATTTTTTAATTGTATGATTTTTATTTCCAATTAGTAAAATTTTATATTTCAAAACATTTTACTTAATATAGAAAAATCAACACATCCAACGGAGAATAACATTTTCTTTGCATAAACATAAGTAAATGTATTTTCAAACTTAATGAAAAAAGTACATATTGTGTAGGGCCAACAATGTAAGGCATTTATATACGAGATCATCGCAATTCTTGTTTTTATGGAATTTGCCATTTGTGGACTTCCTTGGTCTAATCTCCTATGTAAATGCCGAAATATAAACTTACAGCCGTAGAAAACAATTGACAGTGTAACTTAAATTAGGTACTTTAGATAAAGATGAGACTTTTTATACTTGTACATTTGGTTCTAATCTAATCTGAGTCGGAATCACTGCTAGATGCATCGGCAGATCCTTTTTTCTCAGCTTTTACACCACTTGGGGGGTCATAGTAATGCAATTGTTTCCGCCATATCTTTACAAGGCCATCAAAAGCACGGCGACTGTATTTGCCATATTTATTTGGAGTACGAGGATGATCACGCGTACGTTCTGTCCTGGGTACCGTCTCGATAAAACGCTCATAAGCCGAGGTGTTTTTGCCATAATCAATTTGTTTTTGACGACGTGAAAGTATAGCGGCATCTGTTTCAGTGTAGGTTGAAGATGAGGACGAGGATGAAGTGAGGCTATTTTGACGTAGTCGTTTTTCGTTCTTGTGCATCTTGAAGTAGCGGGTATTGTTGTCACTATCATTACTGCTGCTGCCACAGGTGCTATTTGGACTATTTGAACGGCTCCCAATACTAGGTGTTTGAGAGTGACGCCTTTTAAAGGGCGTTTTCAGTTTATCTTCTTTAATCAGACGCTCAAACTTCTGTTCATTAACGCCATCAATAAATTCCAATGATATGTCGCGGCGTGAATCATTTGTATCCGATGCACTATTATTCAAGGAACCACGAGACTAAAAGACCAACACCTTGAAAATTGTTTAGTTTATGCAACTCAAACCACACAACTTACATGAGAGTCAACTATATCATCCGCCCATGAACGGGTGCCTGCGCCGGCTTCATTTTGTTCCTCTGACATTGTTGCTATTATATTTTCACAAACCAACATATTCCGTCTATGGTTATCTATGATAAATCAATACTAAATAATAACTCTTACTGTATCTTTTTCAGTCGAGGAACCTCTCAGGAATTAATTTGTAAACTCCTCCGCTCCGACGCTGACTACCGTAAAGTACTGCCAACAATATAATAAAACAAATGATATTCTTTCCACTACTCCAAAATTCGCGCGTTTTTACAAGTTTTGTTTACTACAGTTATTCGCATTTGCTGTGTTGCTTTAGGTTGTCCTTTTACGTTGTTGTATTTATAAGTTAGGGTTCACACATAGCAATTTTACTTTGGCCCGGCATAGACCAAATTAAACGTCATAGGTACGGTGAAAAGTAAACTTTGGATAGTGGAAAACACGGGTTCAATAATACCAGATAGAGGCAATAGTAAACAACGTTCAACAAAGGAACAACAACCGAATTTCGTGTTTTTGTGGCAAACTAGTTGTGTTAAATACAATACAAATGTATACCAACCAAAAAAGTCAACAAAAAAGTGAAAAATACATTTAAATTTTTCAGTTCTATACCAAAACGACATGAAAAAGTTAAGTGAACATATTTTGTAACTCCACCTGGTGTAAGTTAATTTTAAATTTAATTTCTCTCATTTCCACAAAAATACGACGAAGAGCGTGAAATGAAACGTCAGACGAGAGAATAAATGTATCTATGTATGGATTAGTCTATGATGTCGATCAAGGATAGGCAGATGCGGGGCACACTAATCACTGTAGTAGCAGTAAATACGTGTATAATCATGTGCAAAATCGCACTTGGCTTCTGTCAAACTCAGATGATAAAAATGTAAACAAAATGTGAATTTTTGAATCAGTTGTGATATAATTGGAAAGAAATATTTGCCAAATTAATGAAGATTGAAATTAATAATTGAAATTGTTTGATGCTGCAGTTGAATTGGTTTTTCCCGGTGTGAAACTCTAACTCGTATTCGCGTCTGTTGTTTAATTCCGCGTCTGTAAACAACTTATAACCAACAAATGTAAACAAATTTGACATTTCCCAAGTGCGTCAAAGGAAAAAAATCAAATCAGCTGTTCTAACGATACAACCTTGTCTTTCAACCATGAGCAGATGGAAGTATTTTGCATTTCATTGCTTATAATATAATACTTCAATACACGACCAGCTTTTTGATAGTGTTATTGTATATATACAGTGTCATTGTATATATTGTATAGTTATAACTATACAAATTTCAACAATGTTAAAGTAAAATTACATAAACTATGCAAAAAGTATGAAATAATCAAGATATGACGCGTGAGAGAAATGCGTTTGAGTGAATTTCTAGTACTTTTTGGTTCTCTTTTACCAGGGTTGTCTATTTGCTGAAACCATCAACCTAGTGTTTCAATGGGCTGTTGTTCCAAAATGAAGTCATAGAGAGTAGAGCCAGGACGTCTGGGGTTAACATACCTGATTCGCATTACCTGAATTCTCAAAATAATTGCTGTATTATAATAACTTACTAGAAAACATTCTTCCTTCCGCCCCATGATACATGTGTCCTATCCATACATCCGACAGCACCAGGAAAGAATTAGACGTCCAAAAGATGTGCACAATTTGGCAACCCTGGTAAAAGAGAACCAAAAAGTGCTAGAAATTCACCCAGAGGCATCCCTACAAGAAATGAATGATGGAAATTAACACACACTATAGCGGCATTCATGCAACGTGAAAGCCGAGCCTTTTGCTCAGCGCAAGTTTCCCTCGCACCGTTGCATGAGGCACCAAGTAAAGTTGCTCAGCGTATTTGTACTCAAAACCATATCAGCTGACCAACATGGATACATAAGGTGGTAGCAGTAGCAATTGCATGTATTATGTATGTGTACTTTTTCTACTGTTCTAGTGCTATCACCTTATTTATCCATCCCAGTCAGATGACAACGAAATGTCAAAAGTTTACACGTTTCTTCATCCCACGTTTGCGCAGCAAATCTGACTTGAAGACTTTCCACTTTTGTGCAAGTCGCTTTGTATGGGAAATTTCATTGTTTTGACGTTTGCCGCGTAAGTTTACGAGGTTTACGCGTTTACGAGGCTCTTTCAAGTTTGCATGAGGACCAGTAAGATTTTTGCACTGATACACTTTTTTTTGCACAAAGTGCAACAAGGCAATTGGATGAATCAGAAGATTTATTAAAACCAAATTGTAAATAAGTATTTATTTTGCCCTGTTATTACTTTATTCATTTTGAATCGATTATTCTTATCCATTCATTCTCATTCCATCATTCATTCATTCTTTGTACTTCATTCATTTATTATACAATAAGATATTAAACATATAGAAAAATAAAAAAAAAAATATACCATAAAATCATTAATAACATCGGGTTTTATTATAAAAGGTACACCCATCACATTTGACTGATATATCCATCAAATTTGTTCAGTCAACTGTGATGGATATATCCATCAAGTATGATTAGTCAACTGTGATGCATATACCCATCAACTGTGACTAATACTCATATCATCTTTGATTAGTGACCAGCAGTAGAGTGAGCAGCTCAGATAGATATATGTTTTATAGGTGACCGAATTCATAAGTTCGAGGGAGATGCAAAATCACACGCACACAAAAGTTTCCTTCAACTTTTTCATTTTGGCTTTAATAGAAATTTTGATGGATATATCCATCGACAATGACGGTCAATTGATCGGTCAAATGACCGTCACTGTTCTTGTATGGATTTCTCTCACGCGTCATATATTTTGATTATTTCATACTTTTTGCAATTTGGGTTTGTTTGTTTGCATTTTTAGTACCGTATAGACACGAAAAATATCAAAAAGATATTTTCACACAATGTAGCTGTGTGGTCGGTGGTGAAAATAGGGTACTTGAATTTTTTGGTATATGAACTGAGTAGTATACCTATGAGAGTTCTGGCGCAAAATCCCATATATATTTACTATGGGGGTCTAAATTCACAAAAAAGTGTGACATTTCAGTGCTGCCAAGTCTATGAAAAACCAAGGTTGCCAACCTTCAAACTGTAGGGGTTCGTGTCTAGACTGCATTTTCAGTGTTGCCAGATTGTAAACTATGTATTAGTTTGTGTCTAGACTTAAATATCTCAAGGTAGAGATCCTAAAAAGACCGTTAAATTTAATAAATTCAAATTTAATAAATACAAATTTAATATTTGAACCACGTAAGGTTTGGAATTTCCCCTCTCTCTTTCTCTCTCTCTCTATCTCTATCTATCTATCTCTCTCTATCTATCTCTCTCTCTCTCTCTCGCATTGTTTACGAATGAGAGTGGAAAGCGGAATAAATAATTTTCCCGTTGTTTACGAAAGCAGAATAAATAAAACAATTTAATAAACTAAAGACTTTCTCAGAAATGAATATCGATGTTAGTGATGATTGTTATGATCGGATCGGCTTCGGATTCTGGCGCAAAATCCCATATATATTTACTATGGGGGTCTAAATTCACAAAAAAGTGTGACATTTCAGTGCTGCCAAGTCTATGAAAAACCAAGGTTGCCAACCTTCAAACTGTAGGGGTTCGTGTCTAGACTGCAATTTTCAGTGTTGCCAGATTGTAAACTATGTATTAGTTCGTGTCTAGACTTAAATATCTCAAGGTAGAGATCCTAAAAAGACCGTTAAATTTAATAAATTCAAATTTAATAAATACAAATTTAATATTTGAACCACTTAAGGTTTGGAATTTCCCCTCTCTCTTTCTCTCTCTCTCTATCTCTATCTATCTCTCTCTCTCTATCTATCTCTCTCTCTCTCTCGCATTGTTTACGAATGAGAGTGGAAAGCGGAATAAATAATTTTCCCGTTGTTTACGAAAGCAGAATAAATAAAACAATTTAATAAACTAAAGACTTTCTCAGAAATGAATATCGATGTTAGTGATGATTGTTATGATCGGATCGGCTTCGGATCGGGTCCGGATTCGGATAAATATTTCACACCTCAGTAAAAATATCATTGCGATTTTATGTTTACAGCAAATGTTGTGGTTTCCAAAAATTTTGTTTTGTTGATTAATCATTTCATACAAAAATATGATAATCTAGAACTTTCTACATTATTCTAGAATTTTCTAACGCACTTATCTTTTGCGGTTTAGAAAATATTGTCTTCTAATTAAATGTTGCGGTTTTCAAAATATTTTGTTTTGTGATTAAACATTTCACACCTCAGTAAAAATATCATTGTGATTTTATGTTTACAGCAAATGTTGTGGTTTCCAAAAATTTTGTTTTGTTGATTAATCATTTCATACAAAATATGATAATATATCATCTGCTCTGTGAGTATATATGTATTTAGTTGATCATCAATAGTTATCCAGTCAACACACAACATTTATCCAGGCAACAGACATAAATTGAGCTCCACATTATGAAGAATTTTAATTGGAAAAATTGCGAAAAATCATTTGTATGTGCACGTAACATGAGGCGTCATGCAGTGAATAGTTGTACGAGGATCAGCAATAATGATCGCAAATCTGTAGATCTAACTAAGATCACCCAACCGCAGCAGTCAGAGCAACAACAAATTTCAAATATACGGCTGTCTACAGATAATATAAAAAATGTTCCTGATAAGCCCACATTCACGTTACAGTTCAACCCCATGATGGATGGGATGTATCTAGCATTATTCCAGCAACATTATTTTGGTATAGAGGCTCAAAAATTTTTATTACAAAAGCGGCATGCAGACACGTTTATACAATATACTAAGAAGGTGCTAAAGAATGGCGATGATGAGCCAGCGTTAATAATAATAGAATTTAAATATATTGAACGAAATAATAAGCATATGATTGGTGTCATAGAGCATAATACCATACTAAATGATAAAAGCATTACAAAGGACTACAACAATAAAATTACCCTGCCGATTATTCGAAAAATGATTGCATTTGAGAAAGAAAAGGATGTGATTGTATTGAACATGCAATATATGAAAGTCTATTTTAAAAATCTACCACCACTGGATCAAGGAGCAAAACAACAAATTACTCAGATTAACTCTAAAAACTATGAGATGGATGATGAATGTAATTTTCATTATATTGAAGAGAATGGTGATATACCCGGATTTAGAAATGTATAATTTTTATGTATTTTATATTTGTTTATACATTTTATATACAACTTGAATAAAATAAAAAAAAAAATATTAATTTCTTATTTACCGTATTTAAAGGGCTTGTTAGCACACAAACAATTTATATATATGTTAAGTATTTTAGAAAGAAATAATTTTTACAAAAACTAAAATGCTGATAAGCCGAACATAGAGAAAATGTGTGACGCATATAATAGCATACGCTTGATGTACTTAGCTTAAACACGTAAAAATAATGCGATAACACAAATATGAATTTTAGGTTACTCTACAATTTCTTACCATACACAACAATTTGGTTAGCCTTGGACTTGATTGTGGAATTTGTGTTGAAATCAAATATGGAGGATGAATTTTATAGAGTTGTCTAGAATAAAAACACAAACAATTCCGTCTTTCCTTATATGGACATTTATTTTATTTAACAATATTTTAAATCTTAGAATATAACATTGATTGAACAAGCATTATTTTTTATATCGAATATTTTATCAAACTAAAATATTAAATCTAATAATTTTAATAAAAAATTATGATTACAATACTAATGCTAATTAGTAGAGTAATCCATAATGCTATAATGACCCCATGGAAGCGTTTTATAATTAGTACAAAGCAAAAATCGTTTATCGTCATGAGGATTCAAAGCAATTTTTGTTTGGGTGATGCTATTAACAATATGTTTACATGATTGGATCAAATTTTGATCGACTTTCATGTTTTCGCCGCTGTTAAGGCAGACAACATAATCATTAAAGCATATTTTATTTTTTATCACGCCTTTTTTAACCCCCTTAGATTTTTTCATGGCGTCTTGTCCCTCTACACGAACGGCATACATTTTAGATCTTAGGCCCACAAATTCAGTCATAATGCTTCCACTATTTTCATCCTTCATCATTCCCAATACCTTTTTATTGAAAGTATTGGGAATGTTGTATGGGTTTATGATTGAATAATTGCTTGTATCAAAGTATTTGGGGGCATCTAGCCTAATACTTTCATACAAGTCAGAGAAACATACCTCATATATAAGTGAATCCGTATCAGTGTAGCAGACTGTACAATCATCCTTAAACTGAGGAGCCATATAGCCATAATGAAAATCGTATAGGGTTGTTTTAGCCAAGTCGAGGATGCACATACCAACATATATTGGTTTATTGAAAAAGATTTCAGTCTTATTTAATTCGATTGCGACTAGACCCTCCTCGAAAATTGACGAAGCTTTAAATTCGGGCTTTGAAATATAAGCTTCTGCACCATAACGGCCCAACCACTTCGTAACCAGCTTGACGATGCTATGTTTACGAATGTTTTCCATGGTTTTACCGAACACGGCATTATTCATAAGTTTAAACAAATCTTGCTCAAACTTACTCGTGGCAGCCGTTCGGAGACGTGTATTTAGATCGATATACGTCTTTAGCCATGGAGACTGTTTAAATTGTAAAATTCTATGAATTTTATTTAATTTAAGACCATATTTTAGAGCCTGTATGAGGCTTCGATAATGAATGACATACTTTGTTTTATTATATAAAGTTCCCATTAGTTTTCGCTGTTTTGAGTTAGGAGGCGTGAGATGCTCCGGACAAAACGGAAGGTCCTTATGCTGATCATGAAGACCATTGGGGTATTCTAAGTCAACCTCTAAAATATACCCAATATCTGAATCACTAGATATATCCTCAACGTTGAAGTTACTTACATTCTCGACCCAATTAAAACCGCTTTGAGGTAGATATTGGGACATTGCCCAACCATATTGATTATTAACATCATAATACATTAAGTATTTTGATGGTTGGGTGGAATCAAAATCAGACATGTATTTATTATTCGCTTTAGAATACCGTTTACTGCACTGACTAAGCCCTCCACGAATACCGCGCTCTACAAACATAAGCATATCAACATCTGTTAATAGCTCGAGGGTGATATCTGTATGTTTAAGCATAGCATCCCACGTATAACCTGGCAGCGTAAAGTAGTGAGCTGGATCTAAACCATATGTTTTATAGCAACTTGAACGAAATTGCTCAAAGACATCTGCTAATAAAAGCACGTCACTTTTTAAGTAAAGGTCTGAATATTCGCCCAAATTTACTAAATTAAAATCATGCCAGACTTTTTTCGCGTGCTCATAATCCCCTTCACTAATCATACAATCGTTTAATTTGTTGTACAAATATATGATATCGGGCAGAGAAGTCTCGCTAAATTTGCTAATATCATCACAATAATCATAAGGGAATACGCCCTTGCGAGTTAGCAAATTAAATTTCAGCTCATTTAAATCTGAAAATTCAGTCTTTAAAAGAGGAAATGTGGAGAGAGTGGAAACTAAAGCATCCAAACTGCTACTCATAAATTTGAATGAGTCTATAAAGCGAAACTTTATTAGATATTCATCCAAGCGTTTAGTGAATGATATATAACGCTCTTTATTTATAGGTAGCAGATCTACCCGGCCTTTTAAATCTCTAGCAATATTTTTAATAATAAAATGCGAGTCATAACCGCTAAGATTATGAAAAATAATGGGTATCGTGTGGGTGTCTTTAAAATTAATATTGCACCCCTCATGTGCAGGTCCGCGATATTTACCAGTTAAATGGCAATGATCGCGAACTTTGATGGCATCACCACTAAAAGACTTTTCACATATATGACATGTCGAAGCTAAACCAAAATCGCGATTCTGATCAGTTGTTAATTGATCCATAGGTAGAGGGCAAAGAAATACCGTTTCAACATCTTCAGCAAATTGTTCCAATTCTGAAACGAACCATTCAATACAATCTGCACCGCGATAGCTTTTATAGAACGATAACGTGGGGTCATATGCACACTTAACATAATAGCCCACACTATGTGGTATATGCTTTTGATATGTAGTTGTGGTAGACTTCACCTTTTCAGACCTTGGCTTCTTTTGAGAAGTTGGTTCAACCAAAAGACATTCCAAATCAGCATATATCACAAATGGGGCCGATACCTTATTTTTAAAATTCTTAAAACTAAGCATCTTTTCTGCATCTGTCGGCATACGGATCTTGCAGTTGTTGATCTTACCACAATCGTCTGCATGTATCTCCAACTTTGCTGCTGAATGGTAGTAGTGCAGGCAGCGGTCGCAGAAATATTTGAAACCATTATGGTGTGAGACTTGTGATGAGAGCAGTCTGGACAGATTTTTGATCCACACGTAGTGATATTTGATAGGTTCAACATCATCCAAATCGTCACTTTCTTCTTCTTTATCCTCCGCCGGATATACATCCTGTATCATGAGGAGGTTTACATGCTGCTCCTTCTTATCTTTTGTCAGATAGGTGGGTAGCACAGTATAAGTGGGCAATCCCGTATAACTGTTTATGTTTTCTTGTAGAACATACACGTTTATAGATGTGTCATTCTGTTTCTCAAAGCGGGGGATCTGGTGTATCATGAGGGGAAATTGAATATTTTTTAAATTCAATTTTCCTCTGTAGTCTGGATATGATGAAGTGCGGTCCGAGCTGGCTTCAGCTGGGTAGAGGGCGGAAATGATTGCCCAAGCAAAGCATGCATTGTCATGATTCTTGACATTAACACACGCCTTTTTTGATTCAATCTGCTTGGGTAGCGGCACGTATGAGGAGCCGAGCTGCGGCGTAAATTTATTAATATTGATAGCCAAGTTTATAATGGCAGCCAACGCCCAACCACTGTCACGCTCTTGAAACTCCTCGAGCTTCTTTAAGATTTCATCTTGAACGTGCTCTTTAAACCAAGCATCGAGTTCCGTTTCACGGTAAATGGGCACGTTTTTTGTGTTCATGAACTTCTCCTCATGAAGCTCATCTCCACCCTTGATTACGTGGAACTCCCCACAAAACACCGCATTCACTTTGAGAGCTAGCTCATTACACAAGGCTTTTTTTATTTTTCTCTGGACGACTTCACCGCAGTCTTCTAGGAAATTCTTCGGGTCTTTGTGCTTCAAGTTCATGATGAGTCCCGTTCTTAAGCTATAAATATTCGTTATTGTAATCATAATCACAATATTTAAAATAAATGTTTAAAATTAAAAACTTACCGCCCACCAAACGCCGATTCTGCATCAACCCATTTAATTCGAGTAGATAGCCAGCTTCCCTACCGCTAGTTTGGGAAAGTCCTGCTCCTACGGTCCTACGGAGATCCTTCAACTGCTCTTTATAACCTTCGACAATGGCCATTTGGTTCAGGATACCCTGCTTAGCACCATTAGTCTTCGCTCTACGTAAACGGCTACTCCTTAGTGTGCATAATGCCTTAGAACATGTTGCGATAGCTTCAGCAACCAACACACCATTTTTTTGAGCATTTTCAAATGCTGATTTTACATTTTGCATAATCCGCGGCATATTATTCTGAAATTTAGTTTTAAATTTATGAGAAGCACTCTATCATAAATGTTGATAGTAAGAAGATTCTGATTCAACTAACGTATTAGTCTGAAGAATATATATTTATAATAGATAATCTTCAGACCTTACAGAAGTGTATCTTCGGGTTTTTTCCCTGAAGTACATCCTCAGCCTAAGTACATCTTCGTGTTTTCCGAAGTACATCTTCGGGTTTTTCCGAAGTACATCTTCGGGTTTTTCCGAAGTATATCTTCAGCCGAAGTACATGTTCGGGTATTTTTGAAGCTTGTCTATGAAGGAAAGCGATCTAAATTAATATTAAATTTATACCTTTAATAACTTTGAACGCACTTAAAAACACTTGGAATAAATAAAATTTATGCCTTTAACAGCTTTTGAACGCACTTAAAAACACCCGGAATTATCGTTTATAATATGCTCACTAAATGTAGTCATTTATGTACTCGACTATTTATATACTCTACTTTAGCTATTTTCATATAAAAACAAAGGATGAGGTGTCTAAGCCAATCAAAGGGAGTATCGAAAGATAAGAAAAAAGTTTTGTTTGTGTTGGGAAGAATTGTTTGGAAATTCCTTATCACTTGACTAGAGAAGTCATGCAAATTTTTTAAGCTAGGCTGGTTCATGTTCTTTCACATTTGTTTATTGCGGTTTAAGCACCTGCGATGTTGATAAGAAGAAAAATTTCGAGAACCTACGATTCGATTGAAGATAGCATAAACATTTTGGGGGTCTAGTTGTTTTTTGCGGTTTTGACTTCCGCTCTTTTACATTTGTTTACTGCGGTTTAAGCACCTGCAATGTTGATAAGAAGAAAAATTTCGAGAACCTACTATTCTGCAATTGCTTATCATAAAAGTTGTTGTTGTTTTCGCTTACGTTTCCCGCAACGTTTGTTTTGTTGCGTTAAAGTGCTGAAGAGAAGCGTGTATAAAAAGGCGTCTCACTTCTATGAAAGATAGAAACTAAACATCAAGCAAAATGGAAACATTCCTTACACGCATGGAAGCGCATCAACAAAAAAGGAAATCCTTCCATTTGAAGGAAGTTGAGGAAAAAACATCAATAACATTTCTCCATGCATTCAGACAAATAAATTAATTACCAAATAATAATATACCAACTCAATATACCTACGAAAATTAGGGTCCGGAT